>PVLA01016890.1:0-19183 GCA_004027455.1 Hydrochoerus hydrochaeris
ACCATCAAATCAAGAAGAGCTTGGAGTGAAATATTCCAAGCCCTGAAAGAAAATAACCTCCAACCCAGAATGATGTACCCTGCAAAACTGTCTCTCAAAATTAATGGAGAGACAAGATATTTCCACAACAAAGAGGAACTGGGGGAGTTTGTGACCACCAATCCAACCCTGCAAAGAATACTGAAGGACATTCTAGAGAAAGAGAAGAAAATCACCAGGGTTCCAGGAATAATGGCAGAAAGGCCTCAAAGAAAGGGGCAGACAGTGGAATGAAGGAGAAAAGTAAACAAATAACAACAGAAAAATAGCATGGCAGAGATAAGATAGAAAAAAATGGTTATATCACTGTTTTATCTTGACTGATATTATTTGAATCTGGTATGCTTGAGAGTGTTGAGTCTGAGAGTAGGGGCAACTACTCTGAAGATGACCAGATTCAATAGGATACCCATTCTGGTTTGATTGTTAACTGCCTTTGAAGTCCTATAATGTCTCCAATGTTTAGATTTTATTAATAGTGTAAAGCAATGCTAAGTTTATATTATATTTGATGATATAGACAATTTTATTGAAAATAACAAGAGACATCCTAGTGACTACCGTAGATCACCTAGTGTTGTGTTTTTGTATGTTCTTTTCATTTTGTGTTTCTCTAGGAATTTGTATTGCTGACTTGTTTTGATTTGTTTCTCCCTCTAATACAGAAAGGCTCAGTATGTGTGTAGAGACTTATACATGTGTAGAACTTCTAAGTGGTTTACAAGAATGGATTATAGTTATTGTAAAGGAAAAAAAGGAAAAGAGTATTCTAAAGGATATAACTGCATGTATGCTTGAGTGTGTGGAATTAATAACCATGTTGCTAAAGTTTTAGTTGAATGGATGAGCAAAACTGACTGCAGTCTCACTGTTTGGATGTCCACTTTGTGGACTTTACTTTTGTAACTTGAACAACTGCATCTAAGAGGAAAGTATGTAATTATTAACTCGTGATTTTTTACTGGTTACTATTTTTGTTTTTTTTTCTGTGTTGTTTTGTTTTGTTTTTGAGATTTTGTATTGTTTCTACCCTCTTTCTGTTTCAAAATTTTTTCTTTAAATAAAAAAAATTTTTAAAAAGCAAGAGGAGGAAAAGAAAGTGATCTAAAAGAGATAACTGTATGTATACTTAAGTGTGTAGGATTGATAACCATGTTACTAAGTTTTTGTTGGATCAGTGAACAGAGCTGTTTGCAGCCTCACTGGTTGAATGTCCACTTTGTATGCTTTAATTTTGTAACTTGAACAACTATATCCAAGAAGACAATATGTAATGTATCATCAAATAGTGATTTCTTACTGTTTGTTTTTTTTGAAATTCTGTATTGTTTCTACCCTTTTTTCTGTTTTGCTTCCCCCCTCTTTAAATAAAATTTAAAAAAATCAAAACACAGCTGTTAAAGGGAGATTTGCTATTTTATTTTCAATAATTAAATATCTAACTGGTACTCATCTCAATAAGGAACTATTGAATACCAACCTACTTCAATGAATGTGTCGTATATACGTCTTCTTCATACCAGTCCTTTATGATTTGCCACAATATCATGGTTTCCATAATGGGAAATCACACTTAAGCAAAACAGGTAACTTGCAAATGTAAGCCTCCAAAAATAAAGCTTTACTAAAAATAAATTTTTGACTTTTCTGAGAGAAGTTATGTTAGTCATCTGACCTAGGTTCACTGATTATGTTCTAGTACTTACCTAGAATAAAAAAATGTAAGCATCATTTGACATAACTTGTATAGAGTTTTAGTAACTATTCATCACATATGCAAATAGATTACAGAATAGTATATCAGATGCAGACATTTTCATTCCATAGTTAGCATCAATCATTAAGTATTTAAGTATTTTTATTAGCTCCCACATCAAAAAGACACTACAACAGTGTAAAAAATAAGTAAAACATCTATTCTACCTACTCTAGGCAGTGACTAAGGTATATACATTTAACAATAAACTTAGAGGCTCATGAATGTAACTATCTCTAATGCAGGATTATGAATTCATCTTTTGGAAGGCCTAAATAATTAAATGATAACCCATTCAAAGATACACACTCTTTTCAACAGAGAGGACTTCCTCCTCAGTCCAAGTTACTAAGACTCTACTCTTTGAGCTGAAAAGGAAATCATAGTACTAAAAGTGGTTAACATTTATTGAGACTGTTACATTTCAGGGACATGTTATGTACTCAGCACATGTTGTTTCATGAATTTAATGCCTGAAACTGAACTAAATAGAATTATTTTGGTTTTACAAATGTGAAAACTGAGTGTCATCAACACTGAATAACTTAATCACACAGCAGGTAGACAGCAGAGTTGAGATTTAAGCTTAGGGATGCCCTGCTACAATGCTGCCCTTTGTCTCTTCTGTATGAAGTCTTTCTGATAAGGTTCTATTTATGCCAGTCATCAACTGTGAGCAATTGTTGCACTATTAGAAGTCTTTGGCAGTGTCAAAGTGTCACTATTAGAAGTGATTGGCATAATGACAATAATTTGATCTCAGGGAGAATTTTAAGACCTTCTCCTTCGTTAATATCATCAACTTAAGCTGCCAACCATATCTTTATTATCAAGATGAGTGACATAGAGCCATGTATTCAACTCAGTTTTCTACAAATATCATAAATATCTAGAGCAATTAAAATTACTTATGAAGTTATTCATACAAGCACTTGTCTCTATTTTGCTGACCTTATTGAGATACTAAGATCAATACCTTATCTGTATGAAGAAAAACTAATTGACAGAAGACAAATAATTCAAGCCTTCTTAAGCAAAAGCCCTTTCACATATAATTTCTTAAAGTTAATAAAAAAAATTACAGAATATTCTGTCAATAAACAAGTCAACTTTTGTACATGTTAACTTTCAATTTAGTTGTGGCTATAATGTGGAACTCTGAATAATTATTGACTAAAAATCACAAACAAAGGAAATATGTTTGTAATAGAAATGCTTTATTAAAAATAAAACTATAACAATGATAATTACAGGCTTATCTATTCTAAGAAAAGTAAATATTTAGAAATTATTAAATATTAAACTAAAAACTGATGGGAAATTTCAGAAATAAACAAGAGTTTGAGGGAGTGAATAGTACTATTTGTCATGTAATCTTAACAACACTACTCTTTCATCTGGTTGTCCACCTGTCCTATGAGTTGAGTGGTAGTGGATTCAGTTACAAATCCCTGAATTCTAAAGATCCTAAGCACACTAAACTTTCATCACGGACTCATATAATCCATCTCCATTAGAGAGGGTAATATACACTGACAGCAGCAACAAATGTCAACAATATGCACTCAGGAACTCACTCAAGAGGTTTCAATGGAGCCAATTTCTCAGAATCCTTCAGATGTGAACATGTGCATATCCTTTGACCCAGCAGTCCATGTTTAGGAAATTATTTCATAGTACCACTTACTACTGAGCCAAATGTACAAGATATTCATCATTACAACATTATTTGCAAAAGTGAAAAACTAGGGAGAGGGAAACTAAAAGTTTAACAGTAAAAGAAGTGATTAAATTATCACCCAGAAGCTAGTCATGAAAAAAGATGAGGTAAATTTTTGTACTGATATAAAAACTCCCCAAGATAAATTGTTAGATAAAAATAAACAAGGTAAAGGATAACATGTATAGCATGATATAATTTCTCTAAAAGTAAATATGTTAATGCGTACGTATTTAAATGCACAGAAAAGGCACCTAAGGTTTTAGCATCATTTTAGTTATCTTTTGGGAAAGGAAAAAGTGGGAACAAAAGTAAGTAAAAAGAAACAGTCTTTTCTCTTGTGTTATTTACGTAGCAAAAAGATAAACTAAGTTACACATTAGATCATTTCTTTTTAATATCCCTGAGTCATTAAAACATTAAAATATATATGTTTGTGTGGGCTTTATATGTGTATATAATAAGCTTAAATTAACTTCACTATCATCTTGGGGTCATATTTGTAATCAGTACTTGTTGTGGTCAATATTTGCATGCGAAATATTTAAAGCAGGACATAGAAATTGACAAATTAGCTGACAATATCTGCTCACAGAGTCAAATGCGGAAGAGTAAAAAAGACCTGTCCAGAAGGTAAAGATCCAAAGTATGCAGCCGGAGGCCTGGAGCCCAGGCAACATCCCACGAGTCCCTTATCAACAGGCCGAGGAATCTGCCATGGGAGACTGAAGGGTCTGAGCAGAAAACCCAAGGGCCAGTGCTGGAGTCATGAGAATTGGCCTCAGTAGGCCAAAAAGCTGGTGCTGGAAGCTGAAGAATTTACAGAGAAATCCAGAAAACAATGCCCAAGGTGAGGGCGAAGATCTGAGTTCCCTCAAAGAGAGTAGCAGCCACCCTTGACCACTAAGGAGGACTGGAGCACAGCCAGAAGAAAATCAGTCACAATGAAGATTTTCCAAGGAAAATCAACTGAAATATTTCGCTCCCACTCTCCTTTTGTACCCCTCTGACAGCAACCCTCCTTAAGTGGGTCTTCCATGCCCAAGACCATGCTGACCCAATTCAACTGGGCATTTCCATTCACACTGAAAATTAGCCACCATAGTCTTTGAATGTAAGCTATTTTGAAAATCACTTTTGTTCAAATCATGTGAAGATTAAAAAGGTATTTATGAAACAGGCCAGGCTAATCCAGCTATTGATATTTGAGCACACAATATTAAATATATGATTAAAGAATTATAATATTCTTATTTTTAACTTTTAAATTTTACAGAATTATATTCTTATTTTTAATTTTTAAATTTTGTAACTGCTATGTAAAACAAAATTTAGACATATGAATGAAGTGTCAAGTGATTTTTGACATGTGTATATACTGCATAATGTTTAAATCAGGTTAAACAACGCATTTTCTCAAGTATCTATCATTTCTTCACAATAAAAAATTCAAAATACGGGGCAAGAGATTTAGCTCAGTAGCTTAAGTGCCTGCCTGGCAAGTGCAAGGTTGTGAGTTTGATCCCCAGTACAAAAAAAAAATCAAAATACTATTTTTCTAGCTTCCTGAGATAAATAGCACATAACTGTTATCTCACTGTGCAACCCCACACTAAAGTTTCTCATTCCTACCTGTAACTTAATACTTACTGATCAGACTTTCCTGATACCTCTCCCTTAATCTCCAGTCTCTGAACCCATCATTCCACTTTTAACTTCTGTGACATGAACAACTTTTTTATTCCACAGATGAATGAGATCAGGAACTGTGTTTCTGTTCCCAGCTTATTAAATTCAACACAGTTTTTTCCTTTTCCATCCATGTTTCACGAATGGCAGGATTTCATTATTTTTATGGACAATATATATATGTATATGTGTGTGTGTATCTGTATATATTATTCTATGTCTGTATATGTATCACTTTATCATTCATTAGTTGATAGACACTTAGATTAATTTCATGTGTAGGCCAATTGTGAATAGAACTATAAACAACATGAGAGTGTATATGTCTCTTCAATATACTGATTTCATTTCCTTTGGATACATACCCAGCAGTGGGATTACTGGATCATAGGACCATTCTATTTTAAGTTATTTTAGGAAACTCCATGCTATTTTCCATAATGGCTATAGTAGTTATAGTCCCACCATCAGTGTGCAAGTGTCCCCTTGTTACTGGTACATAAAACTGTTATGATTATTATATGTTGATCTTATATCTTGAAACTTTATTGTGTTAATTTAGAAGTTCTGTGAATCTTTTTGTGGAGTCTTTAGGCTCTTCTAATGTATAGAATATCATTTAAAAACAGATAACTTTATTTCCTCCATTCATATTTACATGACTTTTATTTCTTTCTCATTGAATTGCTTTGAAACTTTGTTATGGGTTAAAACTATTCAACTTAACTCCAGCTGAATTGAATCAGTATGGTGCTGAGTGTAGATGGCCCACCTTTGGAAAGTTGCCAGCATAAATAGAGACGTGGAGAAGAGTGAGGAGTGGTGAGTTCTCCTAAGTGCTGCTCCTAAGTTCTCTCCAAGCTGTTGGTTCTCCTGGAGGAGCTCATCATGCTAGCTTCCCCATATGAATTCGGCCACTATGATCAGAGGAGCTCGGGAACTTGTCACTGAGAGTGGCTGCATTTCACTTTGCGGGAGTTTTGGCCCTTACATTGATTATCGCTTCCTGGCTCTGGAGGGGATGGTGTGTGGTGTTTAATCTCCAGGAGAAGCTTGTTATGTGGGCTTCCTGGTATGTGCTCAACTGTTGTCATTGTCAGAGGAGCTTGGGATCTCATTGTCACTGAGGATGGCTATGGTACTTTTCAGAGCAGCCCTGGTCCTTAATTTGAGCGTCACTTCTTGGCTGCAATACAGAAACCCTCACTCTGCCGGCACAGACTTTCTAGCTTCCGCCTATGACCTTTGAACCTTCTCGGCACAGATCCATAAAACGGACTGGCATGAGTCCTTGATGTGGGCTCTAGACCTCCAATTGGACTCATAGGAGGCACTGTCAGGGGCTCTGGATCTTCAGCTAGACTCATGCAGAACATTACTGTGGGATCTAGGCCCTCGGCTGAATTTTCTAGGTCTTCGGTGTTGTGGACAGATTTCCTGTACTTTCTTGTATTTATCTCTGGGTGACTATCATAAAATAACATTATGAATTCTGTGTCCTGTATGTAATTGTTCTCCTCATAACCCCTGACTACAACAGACTTCCCTATTATGTTGAGTAAGTAATGACAGTGGACATCCTCATCTTGTTCCACATCATAGAGGAAATATATTCCTTATGATGTTCATTGTGTATTTGTTATATGCAATCTTTGTTAAGGTGGGATATGTTCTTTCTACACCTAATTTGTTCAGTGCAAATGTTAAATGTTATTAAATATTTTTTCTGCATCTACTGGGATAAGTGTATGATTTTTTCCTTCATTGCATTTTTATATTCAATTTTTATTTGCATATGCTGAACCATTTTTACATATCTGTAGGAAATCCCACTTGATTATGACAAATATTTGGTATATTTGGAATATCTGGTATATTTTGGGTTTGATTGGCTAGTATTTTATTGAGAATGTTTTGCCTGTGTTCATTAGAGACATTTACCTGCAGTATTTGTTTGGTTGCTTGGTTAATCGGTTTTACGATTTTTGTTGTATCCTTGTCTGATTTTGGTGTCAGAGAAACACTGACTTTATCAAGTGAGTTTAAAGTTTAAGAAGACTTCACCTCAGTTCTCCCTTAAAAATTTATTATAACTCAGCTATGCACCCATCTAGTCCTAGACTTGTTTTGGTGGTAGACTTTTGATTACTGTGGGACATTCTCATTATCAGTTTGTTTAGGTTTCCTATGTCTTCATGTTCAATGTTAGTAGATCATATGTATCCAGAAATGTATCCATTTCTTGCAGGCTTTCCAATTTTTTGGTATACAGTTGGTCATAATAGTTTTTAACAATCCTTTGCAAGTTTGTGATATCAGTTGCAATGTCTACTTTTTTGTTTATGATTTTATTTATTTGGGTTTTCCTTTTTTTTTCTTAGTTAATCTAACAATTTGTCAACTTATCTTTTCAAAAAGCCAACTGTATCTCCTTGATCATTTGAATTTTTGTCTCTTTCACTTATTTCTGCTGTGAACTATATTATATCCTTTCTTCCACTGATTTTGGATATAGCTTTTTCGTGCTTTTCTTGGTCATTGAAATGTATCATTAGGTTGTTTACTTGAATTTTTTTCTTGTTCTCCTTCTTCTTGGATGTATTGCTATAAACTTTCCTGTTAGTACTGTGTATGCTGTATCCCATACATTTTGCTATATTGTGTTTCTATTTTCATTTGTTTGTTGCAAAAGTTTTAAATTTTTTTTGTAGCATTGGAAATCAAACCCAGAGCTTAGCATGTGCCACAGGATATGTAAATGCTGTCACTGAGCTATTTAGCTTTTAATCTTCTTTTTGATTGTCTCAGTAACCGCCCAGTGTTTGTTCAATAGCATGATTCTAAGTCTTCATGAATTTCTGTAGTTTTTGAAGTTTCTTTTGTTTATTTTTAGTTTTATTCCCCTGTAACAAGAATATGATTTCAAGTTTTTGAACCTGTGAGATTTGTTTTGTGGCCTAATGCCTGGCTTATTCTATAGAATATTATATGTGCTGAAAGAAAATAAATGGGTATTCTTCAGTTGTTGGATGAAATATTCTGTAAATATCTGTTAAATTAATTTGGCCTATGATGTAGTTAACTCTGATGTTTGTTAATTATTTTATCTAAATCATGTACCTATTGAAGAAAATGGTATGCTGACACTTCTTACTGTTACTGTATTAGAACTTAGTTGAATCACCATGTAAGGAATTTGTCCTTGAGTCTTTTACAGTTACTATCTTGAGTCTTATTTTGCTTTATGTAAGAACCACTTGGGATTCTCTTAGTGTAGAATAACTGTTTTCATCCTTTCAGTTTTAGTATGTGTGTCTTTGCTAGTGACACTGCATGGCGTTAGTTCTCATTTTAGTATCCATTCCACCAATGTGCATGCTTTAATTGGAACTTTTAGTACATTAACATTTAAGAATACTACTAATAAGTAAGATTTCATTTACCATTTTGTTAAATTCATTTTGTTATTTTTTGCATGTCATTTGTTCTATTACTCTAGTGTTCATCTTTGTGATTTATTTTATTGATGAGATTTGATTATTTTCTATTGTTCTTTTGTGTGTCTACTTTGTCAGTAGGATATGTTTTATAAGTTTTCAGGGTGGTAGATACATTACTCTTGCTTTTTGATATATAATTCCTTAAGCATCTTACATAAATCCAGGTTTTGCTTATTTTCAAGTCTTTAAATTTGGGGGATTGATTCTTTTTAGTCCTTTATATATTCTAAATATCAGTCTTTTGTCTGAGGGACATCTGGCAAAATACTTTTTACAGTTTGTGAATTGTCTCTGACTTTTATATTTTCCCTTTCTTTTACAAAAGGAAGTCTGCACTCCTGTCCCTCTGTAGGAAGCAGGTTGGCAGTTGCTGGATCGCTGTGTTCCTCTTTCTATACTTTAGTCTCAGGTCTCTGAGTCATACAAGGTTCCAGTCTCTCCCTTGTTGAGTACTAGCATTTTCCCATAGTCTTTCACCTCCAAATGGAACTATACACTTGTTACTTTTTCTCTTCACTGTGGCAGAGAAGGGGAATGTTACACACCTCTATTTGATCACCTTGCAATCCCAGAGCTAAAATAGGCTTCAGAATATATTTACTTTCTCTCAGTTGGATCTTGATTTTACGTAATAGCATTTATTTTTTCACCACTTCTGAATTGTCCAATGGAGGAGTTTCTATTTATATGCAAGGATTAAAATTTCAAGGCAGAGTGAAGCCTCTGACTGATTCATGTTTAGGCACAAGAATCACTTTGAAAAAGGTGACACTCAGTCAAAAAAACATGTTAAAGTACACCATTCCTGTATAGTGTTGTACCATATGATACTTGAACTTACAATTTCAACCATCATGGCATGGAAGGAGCAGACACAAATTTTCTTTTTTATTTATCTTGTGTTAAACTACCTAAAAAATAAGAAGTACTCTGCGTGTACACAGTTTTTAATGACAAAGGAACAGTAACAGAAGAACTGTTGTATAGGAAGCGTGCTAAGAAATTAATTAACATTTAAATACTGTGACCATGTATATTAATGGCTATTAAGTAGTGATAAAAGTACAAAGATTTGTAAGTCTTGAAGGTTTTGTGAGAATTTATACCTTGAAATACCCAGATCTCTTTGCACTCTAACTTCTAAAGGTCAGATGTAACATAATTCCCTCTTTGCTGACAGTCACTGAAATTGTTTTCATTGTGGTTGTGTTATTTCCATTCAAAATCTCTCCACATTCGGTCTATTTTTATGGATTCATTGTAAATAAGGAGAATGGTCAGTTTCTTTCTCATGAAATCTCCTCATATGTTTCTTCAGAGAATAATTTCAGTAAAAGTGAAGCTGGAATATAGTCATCTCACCATGATCTACAGTAACTTTGGATCATAACCTGGTTTCAGACACCTTAATTCAAAGAAAGGATGGTCATAAAAAGGAAGGATAATTGGGACTAAAACTTTTTAACAGGTTAGTCTGTGACTCTGCAAAAGAAATAACTTTTAGCCTTTTTCTATGCAGCTCCTGAGTAGCAAATACGTTCCAAAAGAGTTAATAGTTACCGTTTAAAAAATTAGCCAAATGCTTTTGAATCTCAGCTATGAAAGAAAACACCTAGACTTGCTGAAAAGACTTCTGTTTTTGTTTTTAAAGTAATATATGCTTACTATAAGAAATTTCAGCAATACAGAAATATAAATTATTGAAAGTGAAATGTGACATGCTCCAACCAGAGAGGCAAGTACTAGTAACTCTTTGATAGCTATCAGTCAATAGCAGGAGAACATAATTCCGCAACTGAGTTTGTTTCTACTTGATTGTTTTCTTCCATGTGTGTACATGCAAATTGCCATTCTTTTTAATAGCATGAAACATTTCATAACATATGTCACAAGTGGATAACAGTATGTGTATTACAAATATGTACTCAGTACTTCTTGATGAACTTCAGGTTGCATCCAATTTTGAGTGTTGATAGATAAGGAAGTTTCATTTATGTCACTGAAAAATCACAAAATGTCATTTTTCTTTGGTACTAGCACTAGGCTAAATTCCTTGGGTTGAGCTTCATTTAATAAACTTAGGAAACATAGCTAAGTAGCAAGTAAGCTAAGTGTCCAGTATGTGAATGTGAATATGGAATTAATGGTCACCTGAAAAAGAATGGAGGATGAGCTAGACAGTTTTGTGGCTCCACACTCTGCATCTTCACCCCCACCCAGAGCAAAATGCAGTTTAAGCCCTGGAAAAGAGGAACTTTCCAAATGGAAAGAGGAGCTTTCCAAATAACAATGAACTTTACATTAACAAGCAAACCTTATGTAAGATGACTTGAAGTTAAATAAATAAAGCCTGGTTCATTTGTGACCCTTGGCATTTTAAGGATAATTCTGCTCTTTTTTTGTATTCTGCTTGTAACAAAAAATGTAGGATCTTCTATTGCCTAGAGGAATGCAAAGTAACCTTGCCTCCCAAAAATTAAAACGGATTACTTGACTATTGCGATAGTGTTATAGCCACTATGATTTCTCCTAGATCCCTTGATGAATTCCTGCGTTTTTCCACTTCAACAGAGTTGAAGTTACTCAGTTGACAAACTTTCGTGTTATTCCAGGGTGCATTCTGATGCACAAAAGACCACTGAAAGCAAGCCCCAGCATATGCAAAGCTGTTTTTAAACTTTCATTAAACTCCTCTTTACTATCTACTGTATCTTCTGTAAGTCCAGGCATGAGGTAAAGGGAGGGAAAGGAAGGAGAGACAAAGAATTAAGATCCTCTTTCTACAAAACTACAATAACCTTTTGTTTAGCTGGGGAAATCTTTATTGTTCTTCAATGTGGAATTAGAACATTGCCTATGTTTTTTTTTTTTACATTAGATTTTATTATATTTTGTAATAACCCTAAGAATCTCTATCTGATATAGTTATAAATTTCATGTAGCATCAGAATTGGATTCATCATTGCTCAGAGCCTATCACACAGCAAATATTGGATGAATGAATGATAAATTTCTACAATGACCTTTGTGCCACCTGATTTGCTTAGAAAGGTATAGTCAAGTATCCTGCTTAAAAGAAATTGTATATTTTATATTTAAATGGCCAATTTTAAAAGAATAGTACACAATAAAGTATTTTTAACATCTGATTTGCAC
Organism: Hydrochoerus hydrochaeris; assembly: GCA_004027455.1. Lineage (NCBI taxonomy): Eukaryota > Metazoa > Chordata > Mammalia > Rodentia > Hydrochaeridae > Hydrochoerus > Hydrochoerus hydrochaeris. Next base: position 11,861 of record PVLA01016890.1, read on the forward strand.
AAACATGATTTCATTTTTCTTTGATAATTCACAAAGCATTTACTTGCATCAAGATCATTATGAATGTTAACTATGGCTGTGTAGAATATATGCAGACATGGAAATTAATGCAAATCTCTGGTTGATAAAATGTCAGACAAACCACCTGTCTCTTTATTCTGTCTCCTACAAGATTCCACTTACACATCTACTTTGAAACTGCCTGTGTGCTCTTTCCATCCTTGTTTCCAAGAATTAAGGTAGAATGTCTACAAAATATTTTTTCTCTCTTTCTCACATAAGATGCATCATGCCCTGGTACGTGTGCACATGTGAATGCACACACACACACACACACACACACACACACTTTCAGACATTCCTTATCATATTTTAATATCTATATTCATCTCTGCAGTCATTTAACATGTAGGAATGAAAGTATAATGAGTCACCAAATTCTTTCCCAATACCACCCAAATTATACAGTTTTAAAAAATCACTGACCAGTAATTTTTGTCAAACATTAAGTATATCCAATTACTAAGACCATTTATATGAATTCTGGACATAGCCTGATTTAGAACTCAATAAAATAGAGCAATCAAATAAGATTCAAAATTTCAGATCTTTGTCATTCTTGACTTCCAAAAGCAGAAGAAAGCTAGTAATCATAGTATAAATTATAAGAATTTGGAAAGATTGAGATCATTACACTTCCTTATTGTTTCTGAGGCAAAAATTGAAGGAAAATATTTTCCATGAGGTAACATTTCCCTCTTGTGAAGCAAATGAATGTGTCTGTAACCGTTTCCCCTGTATTGGCCTAGACACAGACCCAGTTGTCCACACTACCATTATTAGTCCTGCTCAACATCTCCACCACTCTCAGAGCTCTGCTCTTGGGATCTACAAAACGTGAAAGCCCAGATACTCTTAGCTAATCCATCTTTTATGGAACTGGATTGTTTTATGTTAGAAGCATTTATAATAAGCTTTAGCTCCCAAAAGAATATTATTGCTAATTGCATTATTGATATAAGGATAAGTTGTTAGGGGAGAAAATTTTGGATACTCTACCTTTTGGCTTTATGAGTGTAAAAACTTAGACTCAGCTGCATATAGCAGAAAGAAAAAAATAATAACTTCAACAAAATGATTTATTTCACTCTCACCTGAATAGAGTCCAGAGATAGAAAGTCCAGAGCTCTAGGAGCTCAGATGCATCATCAGGAGCCCAGACTCCAGTATTTATGTTCTGCCATCTCAGTGCATGGTTTTCATACTTAGGGTCACATTATACACCAAGACAGTTGCTAGAATTCCAGAATTTATTTATACATTCCAGGCTAGTACTTACCCTTTCATGGGTTCATTCTAGAAGTCCTGCCTACTTCCTGCTTTCCCCTACATTTCATTGCCTGAAATTTAATCAAATTTTTGAAGCTGAGAATTTGAGAAAGATTTTCAGTCACATTTTCAAGGTTGTTTTACAAAAGAAAAGAAAAAATGTGCATCAGGATGCAACTACAAGTCCATATAGAGTGGAGCCATATATTTTCCTTCCTTGGAGTTGGTTTTTGAGTGAATACATACCCTTTCAGATTCTGTTTTAGAAATATGTGCATATGTTTATGTATGTATCAGAAGATGATCTCAACTTACATTATACAGAAATATTATTTGACAATGACAATAATTTTTTAATGAAATTTTTCAAAGAAACTCTTGAGAGATGATGAAAACACAGAATAGAGATACTTCTGGAAAGAACTGAGCTGTTTGAAACAAGTACATGGTTCAGCAAAAGTCTTAGTTATGGCATTCTACATGTAGATTCTAATGATTGACAATGTTGTAAATAACTTTTAAAATATTGGATAATTTATGCTCAAAATCTGACATGATATAAATAATAATAGCATTTTGAACCTAAGATCATTGGTTTAGGTTTGCTAAAACTTGGGAGACCTCTCTTCACATAGTATATTCTAGAAATTCTCTGATAGGGTTAATAATAAAAGTTCTTAAAATTTATGAAATGTGTGGATATATACCAGGCAATAAGTAGATTGCAATAAGCTAGAACAAAAATCTATATGCATAATATGTTTAATGTAAAGTGAACATGGGATTGCCCTTAGTTTAAAGGCTTTAAGTAATTGTATTCAATCTTGGTTTTAGTTCTCCACCATCCATTTCTTTCTCAATGCATATTCTGATGGTGATTAGCACATCAGAAGTCTAGACCACCTGTGAACAAAGTTTTAAATATCACCTTCTTGAATTAATTATGCATACAACTCAAAATAGATTTGGAAGGCACCTGCTGAAACATAATTAAATAAAAAAGGGCAGTAGTGGCCACTAAATTGTGCATAGAAGGCGATTATCAGGGCTTTATTACCAATACTAAATTGAGATATGGACAATTAAATATACACATTTTATGCTAAATATAACAGTTCATGAAATATTAATGCATGAATGTCAGGTCAACTGAATATATAAAAATGGTTCTTTTTATGCTCAGAATTTTTAGGCAATTATCACTTTTCTTCCTGCCAGCACATCAGTTTATTTGGTTCTAACTCTACATGTTCTGAGAAAATTCAAATTAAATAAAAATAATGGTTCTTACTTTTTGGAAATCTGAACTACCCTGATGTAGAAACCATAAACATTAAGGAAATGCAAGCATACAAACCATAGCACTAAATTAATTTAGATTCAATTGTTTTATATTTCAGGGTAAGCCAGATATAATATAATAAAATTATTGAAAGAATGTCTTAATTTGGATTCACATTTTTGTAAGTCATCTTTCATAATGTTAAGAACTACTTTATTAATTGAATTTTATTTTAACTTTACTATATTCATTGAATTTCATATTAACTTTAAGATACAACTTCCCTGAAATCATACTGTTTTTAAATAGTTTATAGTAATACTTCATGCATGTTACATTACTAAGCCAATCTTCTTCCAGAACATTCCCTGATCCCAACTCAACTGTCCCTCTCCTTCTGCTTTAGACATTGCATGTCCTCCAGATTTTAGGTAGACTCAGAAGCAAACTTGCCTCTTAAGACAACCTTTGTTGTGTATAGCTCAAAATGTTCTTAGTGTCTATCTTGTTCATTAGTTCCATTATTTTTTTTCATCAAATATTTACTGAATGTCAGTGATTTCCCAGGTGCCCCTCTAAGTGTGGAAAAAAGAAAAAATCCTGCATAGAGTTTACATTCTAATGTAGTTCTGCTACTTCTCTGATAGGATTAATAATAATAGTACTTAAAATTTATGAAATGTGTGGATATATACCAGGCAATAAGTAGATTGCAATAAGCTAGAACCAAAACCTTTGCCATTCTCAATATTGTGTCAGGTCATGCTCACTGAAAAGGAAATACTGAAGCAAAGGCATAAAAGGAATGAAAGTCAATACTGTGAATGCTTAGTGCAGCAGGATATAAGGAAGAAGGAACAGTCTACAAAAAGATTCTAAGAAGACAATGAGTGTTCTAGGAATATGCCTCTCGTGTTCTGGGAACACCAAGGTGACCTGTGTGCCTGCAGTACAGGGAACCAAGGTACAAAGGATACAGGAGGTCTTGAAGCTCAGAGACATTTTTTGTCCTTTTTGACTTTGACTCTAAGTAAAATGGACAGTCTTAGACAATGTTGAAAAAACTAATATTGTTTTAGGATTTTAGAAGATCACTCCATTTGTATTATTGGAATTGATCATGAGGGGACAGGATAAAAGAAGGGAGATCAGTGAGGAACCTGTTTTAAAAACCCAGGAGATGATGTATGGCACCAAGCTGTAGCAGAGACCAATGTGTGATAGGATGAAGAAAGTACAACTGACTATGAGCTGACTTGTCTTCCATTCTGGTTCTAGAACCTGAGCTCTTAACCACTATGATATATATATATATATATATATAAAATTATTGTGCATATTTTTATGGTTCCTTGGCTGTGTTGTGAATCCTCTAGGCCAGCAAACAAGGCTAAGTCTATTGTGAATATTGACTGAAATTAAGTAGAAATAGGAAAAAATTGAAACATGGATTGATCGATTAAATTTCACTGGCATGCCACTTTAAAAGTGGCTGACAAATAATTCAAATGTAAACTTGTCATAAAATTCTTATAGAGAAAAGAGTGAAATGTCTGTTATACACCTCAACCTTAATAAATGTATTACCTATATAAGGAATTTATGATAAAAGCAAAATTCTTTGTATTTATACAACTCAGGACTGTTTACCTAGTTTTTTCACCCAAAATAATTAATTTGATCATTGGCTTTCCCCATAATTTTACTATCATGTTGATACTTTTTGAAAAGACCAAAATGATCAAAGAGTGCTTGAAAAAATGCATAATGTATCAAAGGAAAAGTCAGTCTAAAGTTAAATGTGCATACTATGCACTGCACCTTCAGAATCTGTATTTTATAACTTGTAAAAAGCAGAACAGATAATTAATCAAGAGTATATTCTGCTGACATCAATGTACTGTTAGTTCTGTTGTAAATATTGTTTCTTCAAGTATGTTCCATGTGTGGATCTACACACACTCATTCTCACAGATGTGTTAAACAGATCCTTAAAGACAGACTCTCTGTCATCTTTCAGCCTCTCATCATTTTATGTGGTCTTTAACATCTTCTAGCATGTTTTTTCCTGAACTACATAAAGGTGCTCATCTGTATGTAACACTCTATAGAGAATTATGTAAACTTCCATGTGTGCCTGTAGCTCTCTCACCAGAAGATTGAATTATCACATCTAATTCCCAACCTTTCTTCAGATTTTCACCATACATTCCTCCTACTGAACTCTAATTCCTTAATACAGCCCCCTCTGTATTATCTGTGCTAATGTCATAGGGTGGTAAGAGAGAGCCACAGAAAACTCCTAACCTCAATTTAGCTTTTGATCTTTCCACTTACTGCCCTTTATGTAAGTTGCTAGTGAGCAATGAAGTTGACAGATTGAAATGTCACCTCTGTCTGCCCTCTGATATAAGTGTTAATGAACATGAATATGACAAGATGCTGACAAGACATCAGGAAAAGGAAAGTAAGGGCCTGGCTGACCTGGATGACTGCCAACTCTCCTTAATGATTGAGTTTATTTTAGTTATTTCTATTATTTGACCTCAATTCATTTTTACTTTGTGACCAAGTAAGTCATTCAATACTTCCAAATCACAGGATTTTTATCTTTTCACATCACTCAACTAAAATATTCATGGAAATGTCAAGGCTCAATGGTATAAGACATAATGTTCCATTTCATTTCTGGTGTCTTCTAAATTCTCACTAATACAAACACAGAAATGAATTACAAGTTGACAGAAAATCATGACTCAAAAATATCTTTGTTGTTAGAAAATGAGAGAATTTTTTTTCTAATTTAGTTGAGTTGCCTAAAGAATTCTACCTGGTGGCCTGTGTATAATTTGCTGATGCAACATATCTACTAGAATAAAAACAAGCAGTACTGGGACCCAAAGCCTTCAAGCCATAAAAATTTAGCAACTATTCTCTAAATCTGGACACTTTTGGAAACACTCTCCCCACCCTACAGCTCCTCTTCAATGCATCTTTGAAGGCTGTAAGTTCTAAGAAACAACATAACAAGAAATAGATGAAGATAGATAGCAATGATATACCATCACATTAAAGAGTTGGCATTCTAATTATTGGAACAATAACAGAAACAAACTAAATTCTAGAAGCCACCCTATAGACATTCTTGTTAGAATAGAAATTTGAAGAAAATTATAAAACATCAATGTCTTTCAGGTGAAGTTCTGAGATTTTACCAATGTCCATGTAGTCAAGGGACCAGCTGAAGAAATACTGGCAAATATTAAGACTGTAACAAATTCCTTTCATTGCAGAATGGGTAAATAGAAATAACATTCACAAGAGTTGGATTTAGAGTTCCAAGTTCCAAAGATTTTCTTGTTCTACATGTCTCACTTGTCCCACCTTTAGAACTCCAGATTGCCTATTACATGAGTATAATAGTTACTCCACAAGAGGATCCAAGATGGCCAACTGAGTGCTGGCATGATAGAGAGCCTCTCTGAAAAAAACCCAACTCAGATGCTGGAATCTGACAAGACGGAGAAAGCCAGGCAAAAGCAGAGGAATTCTCATGACCCAGGAAGAAACTAAGGAAAAAAGAAAAGGAAAAAAAGAAAAGAAAACAAAAGAAAAGAAAGGACAGAGGGCTGGAGCTGGGCAAGCTCTTTTTGCTGTACCAGCACATCTTAGAGTCAGGTGACTCATGATAGAGCTGAGATCACTGTATTGCTGAGAGCGGGGGTTGGTGAGCTCAAGACCCTTGGCTGGAGGAGGTGCTGCAGCAGGGAGTGGAAACAGTGTCCAGCTGCATGAACTTTGGTGAGTGATAGGAACTGGATTCCCCAGAGTGGGAGGACCAGCTAGATGACATTTTGGAGTTGGGCAGGGCTGGCTTAAATCAAAACCTGAGGCAGCATTGGTTGATGGCTCCTGGTCCAAAGCAGTTTGGTGGGATCTGCTTGGGCTGGGTGAAGCCCCTGGTTGAAACCCAATAGAGGGGGACGAGGCTGTCCTGAGCCAGTGGCACCCTCTGGGAACACACAAACTTGCTGAAGCATCCATTGGTTGACTGACATAGGGGGAAGGGCCAGCCCACAGCATGCACCTTGCAGATCAGCAGCAGACTGGGGAGGCGGCACTTTCCTAGCCAGTGTGCTGTGGAAAAACTGTAAGCAATATGAAAGGCTCAGAGACCTCCACCACCCACCTGTCTGAAAGGGGGCTGGAAACATAAAAAGACAGAGAAACAGCAAAAGGTCTCCAACCACCAAACTAGGGAAAGTGAGTCCAGTAGAGGTAAATGCAGAGGAGGTAGAGGGCAGCAAACGTGTAATATCAAACACAGCCTCATCAGAAATAAAGAAATACTTCTGTGACCTCATTGATGAATTTAAATCTGAAATTCTAACTTAGGTGAAGCAAGATATAAGAAGATTAATAAAAGAAATCCTGGGTAATTCTCAACTAGACACCAATGAAAGAATGGAGGAACCCAGAGAAAGGAGAGAAGCCTTTGATGAAGAATATAAACAAAATCTAGAATACATGAAACAGATCCAAAGAGAATATCAGGAAATTAAAAACTCCATTGAAACCTGGCAAAACCTTTTAACAGAAACTAAAGACAAACTTTCAAAACTTGATAGATTTGCAACGTATGATTGTGAAAGGAAGGATCTCTTAAAAATAACAAGGAACCAGGAAGCAATGATACAAAGGCTAGAAGACAA
>PVLA01016891.1:0-19209 GCA_004027455.1 Hydrochoerus hydrochaeris
TCTGAGTCTATCCATGGGATCTCCTTGGCCAGGTGCATGACTCACTGTGGATTCTCTTTCCCTCTGACCACAGTGCTCAGTTCAGACTGTGATTGGAAGCCTGCAGGACATGAGGCATCCTCAGTCTCCCCTGAAGGTTTTCAGTCAACATTTTCTCCACATTTTTGGTTTCCAACAAGTCTACCATGACAATTTGCTTGCTGGGGAATTTCCACCCTCCACTCATTCCAAATTTCTTCCATCTGCTTCTTCACTTCTGCTTTCAGTGGATGTGTCCTCAGCTTGTCTTGTGAAAGAGACACAGTTCTTTGTCTTATTTTCAGACACTGAATAATCATAACCAATGGAGAATAATTAGTCACTTTGCCCAGATGCTCCCTCCACCAGGGAGGCTGTCCTAACCTTTCACATTGCTGGAGCCAACAGACCATTCCAGTTTTCCTCCAGCAAATTTTCCCAAGCCAGGCCTATTAGCCCTACCCAGGTACTTCCCATTCATGACACAGTCAGAGGACACAATACTGAGAGAGGATCACAGAGAACATTTTAGGGATTGAAACAAATAACAATTCGAGAGATCTTTAGTCTGTTACTCATCAAATGCATGATTTAGGCAGCAGTGGTGCAACATACCTATCATTTCAGCATTGGCAGTCTGAGCAAGGAAGATTGCACCATGTTTGAGGCCACCCTGGGTTACAAAGGGGATTCAAAACCCTTCCTCTATGAGTCATCAAATCATGATGTATTTTACTACTGAGACACTATAAAAGATTTCTGAGAGCATCTGAAAATGTGCTGAATGAATAAAGGACTGAATCTTAGCAGTTGGGCAAAGGTTGAACACCAAAAGGTGTCAGTTGTCCCCTAAACTATGCCTTCAAGGCCATTTTCCACAAGATCTCAGCACAATCTGTGGATGTGTGTTCATGTTTGTAGACAACTGTGCATACAGTGCACTAGCAAGGTCATTCTAAAATTTAAATGAAACTACAAATAGTGGAAAGTACCCTTGAGCTGGAGCAGAAAAAGTGCAGGGAAGACAGCCTTGCAGCTGTGGAGGCTTCTGGAGGACACGTGGAAGGGGCCATGTGGGTGAGAAGGGGGCCATGGTGGTTTTGACTATATTATCACATTCAGAGTCCACACCAAAATCTAGGAAGAGCACAGGACACATCCTGAAAATGTGACCTTCTTATGACCTATAGATTTTGGAAACTCTCAGTCAGGGGCCTCCTCCACTCTCAGGGACAAATGCCTTTGCTCTCAATTTGTACCAAGTTGTGTACACCAAGCTGAAGGGTTCTCTGAGTCACCACAGTTCTATGGCAATATTTTTTCCAGTCACCAATAAGCCGCGATTTCACAGGCAAAGCCACACTTAGGATGTACCTCAGCAGCATAGCAACAGCCTGGACCATAAACAATCCTGTTTCACTCCCAATACAAAATAAAGAAAACAGACCTAAACAAAAACCAAAGCAAATCCTAACAAGCAAATGCCAAATGTCCACAAGAAATGACTGGTGATCTGTGGATCGGCAGTCACCCTATGCACTTTGCTACAGGGGTGCTAGGGAACCAGATGGTGTGTCTGCACTTGGTGGCTCTTATTTCTGTCCAAAACTTTGGGTCATGTGATATAGGCAACTCTGTATCCATTGGCAAAATATTGGAGAAGTTCTGCCTCAAGGGACAGTACAAAATTCAGATGGGGAACATGGTGTTAATAAAAACCCTGTAGGCAGAGCAAGTCTTCTGACATGATAACACTTGAACATGGCATCTGTTGCCAGTGTACTAACACATGATCAGGTAGGACTGCTTGAATCAACTGTGCAAGATGATCCTGGAGGAAGGGAGCAAGGTCTTTGGAGTCACTGGCCTCACGTTCTCAAGGTCACCTGTGCTGAATGCACGACCTAAACTGCTCTCCTGTTTCAAAGCACCTTTTCTCCCTGAGTGCTTCTTTCAGGCTTAGCCCCTTCTGACTTTTGCCTTAAAATAAATGGTAATTGTTCAAATTCTCCAAGGGTCCTGACTCACTCATTTGGACACTAAGAATCTCGGAAGCAGATTTGCTCTTAGCCCACCTGGTAGCATGCTGGCTGCTTCACTCCCCATGGTAAGGGACATTCGTAGGCATCATGAGCCACTCATCCTCTCCCACCACCTACTCCTGAGTTCTGACTCAGGAGCTCCCCCATCTCCTGCAATTAACATCTGAGAGAGGAGAATAAATGCAGAAGTTTTCTATTGTACCAAACACAACACCCACATTCTGTGTAGATGGCTACTTGTGCCTCTTTTCAGGCTGGGCAAAATTCTTCCAACTGCTGTTTCCAAGGATAACTGTATGCTCACTATACTCAGAACTCTGTCAAGTTTTAGGAAGACCTGGGAAAGGGATTTTGAAGGAGCTAGCACTTGACTTGGCTTCTCCATTTGGGCAGCTCTGCCATTCACTTTTGAAAAATCTGACCTTCTCATGCCAAGGGCACTGCTTCTCACAAGCAGCAGAAAATGTCCTCTTGCCAAGGCTGGGATCCCTTAGAGTGTCCTTCCAAAGCCCAGTCAAGCAGAGCCCGTTGCCATGAATGCTGCCCTTTGCCAGTAAGTGGGGGCCAAGGCCAACCTTGGTTTTTTAGAGCTGGATTAGATGAACTTGATGTCCATGCCCCAATGAAAAAAGTCCCCCAAAGCTGCTTAGACTGGCTCCTCATGTTGCTGAGTCCCTAGAAATTTGCTGAGCTTCACAGTCCAATTGTGATGTGAGTGTTCTGTTGGGAATGCTGCATGGCCCAGGTACACTGCCTCTCTGTCCCCTGTTTGACCAGTCATCAAGCAGACAGAGAGGCCCTGCCAGGGAGCAGTGTGCAGTGTTAGGTGATCTCAGGCAGCCCTGTGTCACTGTGCCTGCTCCTGGTAACCAATAGGGAGGGGCTTTGGTTTTTGTCTTAACACCTCAGCTGATTTGCTTGGTGGCCTGTGGCACAACAGGAACCAGGAGCCTTGTAAGATGGAGCTGTGGCCGTTGTAGAATGATAGAGAGGTGAGGGAGCAGGGCAGGAAATAAGGATGGCCTCAGGATGTGTGATATTAAATCTGCAGCAACCAACTAAAATTTAATGTTATCTTTTTTACTAGGTTTAGAGATGCACAAATTTACACTTACTTACTTATTAGTACTGTTGGAAATTTCTCTGTATTTGTTTTTAGATTTAATGTTTTCAGCTTTCTTTTTTCCATTCTTTAATTAATCTCATTTCTGTCACCAGAAATAATATTTTTAAGTTCTTCATCTGTTAATGTTTGTAATGAGCTAAATCACAAAAAAGGAGCACATTCAAATTTTTGAGACATACCAAATGGTTTTGTTTTCAGAATAGCTTCACATCTTTTTCCAAACTTGTTTTCATGCTATTAAATTTTACTAATTTGGTGAACATACTGATTTCTCCTTAAAATTTTAGCCTACTTTTCCTGATTATTTTGAATGTTCTATATAAGCAATTATAAATTTATTACCTCTCTTCTAATTTTTAAAATATTAAAGTATTTTATTTATTCATTTATTTATTTAGTTCTTTTCCTTTTATGTTTATCTTCCCAATTGTGAGTAGAACCTCCATTAAGCGAAAGCAAGTATAATCAATAGGCACCCAGTTCTCAATCTCTAAATGAAAGTTTTCATGTTTAATTATCAATAATGAAGTTTACTCTAAATTTCTTTGTGCTACATCTTGAGTAAAATTTTCCACTTTTAAGTTTTAGTTCACCAATTTTTTCCCATTTTTATCTTGTTTGATGCCAAGATCCCACTTTAAGTTCTGAATTCAAATCTTATATTGTTATTTCTAAATATTTCATTGGTTTTTCCTACAACAATCTTGGTTAAAAATTTTAGTCTATTGTTATATACAGATTTCTCATTTCTAGTTTTTGTTCCTTTAAATATATTAAATACTCCTCTTTGAGAAGGTTGCATAAAAAATAAAACATCTTTGTTGATTATTCAGTCATTTATTTTTCTAATGATTCATAGTGGGTTACTTCTTATTTATCTTTAGGTGATTAGTTATCAACTCATTTTCTACTGGGAGACTTAGGTCATTGGAAATTCTCTGAGATACTACATTTAACATTCTCCTAAAACATACATCAAGTTATGTATTTGTTTTTATCAAATGTCACTGGCCTTACCAACAGGGTTTAAGCATCATCTAAATTTTCAGGCTTTTTTCTTCACACTTTCTTTGGAATACTGAATGAATTTTGTCCCACCCATGTGAAAGCTGGAGTTTGTGATTATGAAGAACATTCTTTCATAAAAAAATTGAGGAAGAAAAGTTGACACATGATTTTGACAACTTTTGCCCTGGAGTGTTGGATTTATTTATTTTTCTTTTACTATTATCATGATTCATAACTATTTAAACTTCTCTAATCAAAGTAGCAATTGTCTCTCTTCAAAGTATATTTTTCATATTTCCCAGAAGTTATCAACTCAAACCACTGAAAACTTACCTCTTAAACAATTCATTTCTCTATAAAACACTGGTATGTTTATCTGAAAAAAATTAATTTAAAATCAAGAATATAACAAACATTAAAATCTTAAAATCTTTATACTGAGCAATAATAAAAACAGATAGTGATATGATGGGTACTTTAGCTAAAACATTTTGAATGCCATACCATATGAGCATGCTTTATTCTCAAACTCTTCAAGCAAAATAGAATCACTAATAAATGTATGAATCATTACACAATGAAAATTATATTCCTTTCCATGTCAACAATAGTTACATGATAATTATATTTATTAGTATTATTGAAATTATAGAATGCTGTTGAATTGAGAAATATTTAAGAATATTATATTCACAGATATTCAAAGTGGTGTCATTTTATATGAGATTGTCTAATAATCTAGTCTTTTAACTACTGAGATTCACATTTCTAAAACTTATCAAAAATTTTAAAAATACCAGCAATGAACTGGTTCTCAGCATTAAAAGCAAGATAAAGTTCCAGAATAAATGAGCAGATAAGTAACATTATATTAAATTGCTCTAATACTTGTTACTTCATTAATATTCAATTAACATTGGAAATGTGTTTCTGATTACTTATGTATATGCAATGTAGATGACCTGCTATATATAACATACCATGTAGAATATGCTATGTATTATGTATTTTTATATCATGATGTTCTGTATATCTTACTATGCTCTATATTACATATTATATAATATGTATGATATATTATTTACATATACACTGCATTTCACCTTTTATTCCAATCTTTTATTTTAAGCAGGAAAAAGAAAAATATAACACTAAAACAGAGTTTCAAAAGTGTTAGCAGAATGGTAAAAATCATCATTTTTTCCTGAAAATCCAGTTATTTATTTTGTCATGAAAACTGACATTCTATAAACAAGAAAAAAACACCATTTTAAAATGACAGTATATATCAAGTGGTAAAATTTCCCTTTAAGTTAAAATAAATATTTTCAGAAAAAGGAGCTATCATATATCAAATCTTGATTACAATAAATCATCCCAAGAGACACATTATTGCCTTTATAAATAGGACATAACTCAAATATTAAAAAAATCATTCATATTTATAATTAGCCTGCAAGACAGCTTTCTTCAGATATTAGCAGATATTAAATATTAGTGGAATATGTAAATGATGTGAATTACACATTATAAAGGATAGTGAAACTTCCACATGGTCAAGTAGACTTAAAACAGAATAAAAATATTGATTTCTAGCAAAATGATTTAATGCACTGAATATATTTGAGTGGTTAACACATGTACTGTACAAAAGAAGGAATGTTAGTTTCCTATTGTTGTTATTGTAATATGCTATCATAAAATTTCTTTTTTTTTGTACCAGGAAGCGAACTCATGACCTTGCGCTTGCCAGACAGGTGCTTAAGCCACTGAACTAAATCCCTGGCCCCCATAAAATTTCTTATTCAAACTGTTTAAAAATTGCTGCCTTACATTTCAGAAATTCAAAATTATGAAATGAATGTTATGGTACCATAACCAGGCATTACATCCCTACTAAAAGCTGTAGGGGAGAATATACATAGGATAGGTAGAAAAACATGCTTCCAAAGATGCCCAAATTCTAGTCTCTAAACCTGTTAATATATCAAAACTTAGTTTGCAGATGTAAGTAAGAATCTTGAGATGCAAAAATTATTCTTGGTTTTCCAACATAATTATCAGAATTCTTATAAATGGAGAGAAAAAGGGTCAGAATCAGCAAAAAAATGAAGATGAACCAAAAGTTAGGATATACTTTGAATATGAATGAATGTGAAAATGATTAGGAAGTACCACCTCCTTTAGAGTATCCCAAGGAAATACACCTTGAATTTAGCCCTGTTGAAGTCATTTCAAATTTCAATCTCCATAATTGTAACTTACAAATATGAGCTCTTTTAAATCATTAAAATTATAGACTTGTGTTTCAGTAGCATTTGGAAGCTAAACTACTGTTCCTTGGTTTTTGTTCTTACATCACGCCATGTTCTTCCCTCACTTCATCTTCCTCCTATAAAGAGCTTTACAACTACACATGACCTTATTTCAACACCATTAACTTAATCACAGTCTGGCCTCCTCTTTTCTGTGGAAAATAACATATTTATACATTCCATGGATTGTGACATTGGATATGTTAGGGGAAATGAGAGGAAGAGGAGATTCTCTGTCAACCTGAGAAATCTTTAAATAGAAAATTTTCAAAACTATTTTTAAAATTCAATTCTCAAGCAGGGCATTGTGGTACATACCTGTAATTCCAGCTCTCTGGAAGACTGTAACCAGTTTAGGTCAATCTGGACAACCTTGGTAAAAGTCAGTTCTAAGACTCCTCTCTTTCACTGTGAAACAATACACACTAGATCATTTCTAGATGCTAATATAATTTAAAATATGAATTTGGCTATGGTAACAGTCAGAATTTACTACAGAAACAGATATAACACAATATATACAAATGTGTAAGAAATTACAAGATCAGTTTACAACTGTCAGCCACCAGCTGGATGAGGGAATGTGGGAGGGTGGGAAGTGCTTATTGCAGTGTTCCACACAAGGCCATATCAAGAGGCCAATGGGCCTGCAAAGGAAGACTGAAGAGTCCGTGTTGAAGACTGAAGAGTCTATGACAAGTCTGAAGAGTCCGAGATGGAAACCTAACAGTCTGTGACAGAAGACAGGAGGCAATATCCAAGCTGAAGGTGAAGACTGATGCTCCTGGGAAGAACCAAAGCCAGTCCTTACTCATTTGCCTTTCATTGTATGCAAGCTACTCCCCTGGGGTGGGCTTGTCCTTGACACACCAGGATGTAGAACTGCTGATTCACTTAGTTAAGCTTCTAGACTTCTCAAGTTGATACAATGTGTAAACCATAACAGCTATGTTGGTTTAACACCTAAGAAACTAAAGTGAAAAATTAACATGAGTTATATACTTTCTAAACTAAAGAAAACAATGGGCTAAAGATCATCAGACTAAATGCAAGAAACAGAGGAACAAAAGATATAACAGTGTTCACAAAGGAAAAATTAGAAAAATTTCTTTCATAGTAGTGATGTTAATCTAAATTTGTTAAACTCCATTTCAAATATAATACAAGGCTTGTTCTGACTGAATGCAGGCTGCCTAGCCTCAGTTGGCTGGCTGCCAGCTAGCAGAGTTACGATTCTGCCAAGGATTTCAGTCTGCCTCCTAAGTGCTCATTGTCTTCAGAGTTTTAAAACATGTTAAACACCAGTTTTATTTTCTAAATAAAATCCAAAACCAAAGATAGCAAGGACCAAAAGACATTTCTAAGCTGAGAAAAAGGAAGAGAAGTCAAGATGGCCAATCAGTGAGCAACAAAATACAAAGCCTCCCAGGAGAAACAACTCATACGCCAGAATAAAACACCCTGGAGAGACCCAGAAGAGGGAGATGAATCCTTTTGACACAGGAAGAAATTAAAATGTAAAACAGCTCATCAAATACTTTGAGATTACAGCTGAAAGAGCTAAAAATGATGGGACACAACATTTTTGCCATGACCTACCAAGTGTGTAGAAGCTTGAATCCATGCCAGCAGGCAGAGCCACCCAAACTCGTTACCGCCACCATTCACAGGAAGCACAAAGGTGTAGAAGTCAGGGGTTGGTGAGCCCAACAGAGAGCAGAGCCAGCTAAGGGACTTTCATTAATCCATGGTCAGTGCTGAGAATGAGAACCCACCCCACATGGGAAGGGTGTGACAAATGGCCGAAATGTTGGAATCAGGCAGGAGAAGCCTGAACTGGGAGAGACAGTGACTTCAGTTCATTGCTCCCTCCCCAGAGCAGATTCATGGGATTTGATTGGACAGGGCTGCACCCCTGGCCGGGACCCAATGAGCCATCCCAAATTGATTGCCTGTACCTATCACACACTAATCAGGTGAAGGCACCTGAGGTTTGGCTGGCCCATTGGGGAGGGGCAGGCAGGAGAGGGCAGAGGTCCCTCACCAGTGTGCTTTGGAGCAACCATGGCCAACAGGGAAGGGGGGTAGGACCTACAGTGTAGCCTTTGTGGAGGAAGCCAGGACCTACAGGAAAGAGAGGAAGGAGGAGGCCCCCAGCTCAGAACCCTGAGAGCACTGATCCAGGAGAAGGAGAAAAAAGGGAGACCGAGGGCAGGAAACAGACAACATAAGACATGGCTTCAATGGATATTAAGAGATATCTTTGGGACCTTTTAGGTAAACTGAAAACTGAAATATTAAATCAGGTAAACAGGGTATGAGTAGAGTAATAAAAGAAATGCTCTCAGGAAGTATCTTCCAGGATGATACAGCTGGAAGAAGGGAGGAAAACAAAAAAGGAGAGAAACATTCAGTAAAGAATATAAGAAAATATAGAATACATGAAGCAGAATCAAAGAGACTACCAGGAATTAAAAACTCCATTGAAAACTGGCAAAACTCCTTAAAAGAAACTAAGGATAGACTATCAAAACTTGAAGACAAGTTTGCAATGTGTGATCATGAAAGGAAAGATCTCTTAAAACTAACAATGAAACAGGAAGTAAAAATACAAAGGCTAGAAGATGACAAGAGAATATACAATTTAAGAATAAGAAACAAGAATGAAGAAGCAGGAATACATACAGGTGAATTACAAAGGCTATTCACAAAAATAATTAAGGAAAACTTCCCAAGCATGGGAAAAGAAAATGACATTCAGTTGTGTGAGGCATACAGAACTCCAGCCACCTACAACCAAAACAGATCTACACCCAGACATATAATAAGATGCCAGAAATTGAATATAAAAACAGAATATAAAAAGCCATCAGAGAAAAGAAACAGATTACCTATAAAGATAAGCCCATCAGAATCATGGCTGACTTCTTGACACAGACCATCAGATTAAGAGGAGCTTGGAGTGAAGTATTGAAAGCCCTGAAAGAGAATAACCTCCAGCCCAGATTGATGTCCCCTGCAAAACTATCACTAGAAGTTGCTGGAGAAACAAGATGCTTCCATGACAAAGAGTAACTGGGGGAGTTTTTGACCACCAATCCAACCCTACAGAGAATATTGAAGGACATTCGAGAGAGAGAGAAAAAAACCAGGATTTTAGGAACAGTGGCAGAAAGACATCAATGAGTGGGGCAGGCAGTAGAATGAAGGAGAAAACTAGACAGAAAAAGGCAGGAAAATAGCATAGCAGAAATGAGACAGAGAAGGATAACTAGTACTCTAACATAGATGGAATTGATACTCTATATTGTTAATAATGCACCAGGATTTAAAACCCACATTACTCACACTACTGTTCTTAGTTGTATTATATTCTGTTCCAGTCATTCTACCTGTACTAGATTTAAGGGCACACACAGTCCTCCCAAAAATAACAGGATATAGTATGGTAATCATCCTTAATTTCCTATTAACTTAATATAAAGCTCTGTAAAACCTACACTATTTTACCATAACTGATCGTGATTGAATCTTGTTTGTTGGATTGTGGTTTTGTATTGATAGATTTTATTCAAAGCTGTTATGATTGATAATATCGAGTCTGAGAGTATAGGCAACTGCACTTAAGATGACAAGATCCACTGGAATATCCATTATGGTTTGATTATTACCTACCTTTGAAGTTTTATGCTGTCTACAATGTTTTATTTTTACTAATATTATTTACTGCTATACTCATTTATACTTCTATGTTCAATCATGCCTGATGATATAGATAATTCTATTGAAGATAATAAGTAACAACATAGTGATCATTGTAGATCACCTTGTATTGTGGTTTTATACAACTTTTTGCTTTCATGATTTTATAGAAATTTGTTTTTTTTGGTCTTGCTAAGTTTCGTTTTTCCCTCTAATACAGAAAGGATAGAAATACATATAGAGATTCATGCATGCATAGCTGTTTACACTCTCACTTTTTGACTATCTACTTTGTATGCATTAATTTTGTAACTTGAGCAACTATTTCTAAGAGGACAATATGTAATTTATTTTCTACTGATTTCTTATGGTTTTTTTTCTGGAATTCTGTATTACCTCTACCCTTTACACACTTTTTTTCTCTTTAAATAAATTTTTTAAAAAAGAAAATAACTGATGCAAAGTAAGTGGGTGTGGTGTCACTATACTGTAATTCCAGCATGTGAGAGCCTGAGGTACGAGGATCCACAGGGTTTACAGATCTGCTGGAACTACAGATGAGATCACGTTTAAAAAAAAAAGAAAGAAAAAAGGGGCTAATTCAATTGTCCCTAATAAAGCCTTTAAAATGTGCAGCTGAATTAATCACAGAGCTGTGAAATTAATACTGGGCACTGTAAACTTCAATGAGTCTCTCAGTTGTGTTTAAGCCACTCATTTTAGTGAATATCACCCAGGGATATTGCACTGGATCTATGAGGTCCATGGAGGTTACAGATCCTGGGGTGACCCAGCCAATCCCCTCAGTGCCCTGCATCTCAACATCTTTGACCCATGACTCCTTCCATGCTGGCCCTCTGGAGGCTCCCTTCCCTCATAGAGAGTCAGGTAAACCCTCCCAAGACAGGCTCACTGCTCTAAGATGCACCTGCCCTGGGTCTTACTCATCTCATCAGTATTGCAACTGGCAGCCCTGCAGTCACAGGTCCCACATTAGTTCACTGAGATGATCACTTCTATCTCAGGCCAGCACAGAGGGACTCTCAGTGCATAAGCAGCTTGTGACCTGTGTGACCTGAAGAGATGCCCAAAGCTTCTTCATCTGGATTGATGTCCTTTTGGGGTGTCATGCAGAACACTCACACTGACAAAAGCTTTACTGAGTCAATGGGACCAAGCTGCAAATGTGTGAACCCAGGTCATCTGGTTCAACCCTGCACTTCTGGGGATGGAAACCAATCAGAAAACAGACCAGAATGTGGATCCCCCTGCAGCCATGTGTGCCACATCCTGTTCCTACTAAGGGCTCTTTCACATCAATTTAAACTCACGCCTTATGGCTGCCAGCTCAGATAAATGGGGAGATGGAGTCTGGTCAACAATGAGGCCAGAATTTGGACCTGTGGGCCCATGAATCATGACACCATGCTCCATGGAGGAAGAGGTGGTGGAGCTGGGCAAGCCAGGAAGACAAAGCAGCAAGAGCAAAAAGTGTGTGATGTCAGGGAAAGCAGCCAGGCTCTCAGCCTTGAAAGAGCCTCTTTGTGTCATGAGGAAGACCATCAGGGTCAGCTTCCTTGTAGCAACAACTGGAATACTAGAACATCAGCCAAGGAAGGAGCACAACTGGGACTGAAAATAGGATGTGGAGAATGAAACACCTGGCAGGGGAAGCCAATTCTTGATAGACAAGGCACCACACAGTGTTCCTGTGGTATGGCAGCACACATGATGAGAGGACTCACAGGCATTGGAACTGGTACTAGGGGGACAGTCATCCAGTGTAAGTGCACCCAGCAGCCACAGATGTCATTACCTCTGCATCATAAGTTTGAGAGCCAGGGAATCTACAGCCCATGTTCCCCTGCTGGAACCTAGGATCATTGTCTGCCTCAGGGCAGCAGCAGGCTCACGGAGACCAAAGCAATGACTCACATGGGTAGCATCTTCTGACTCTGGGGGAACAGAAGACTCCATCTTGGGTGGGTTCTTCAATCCAACAGAGGTCACCAAATTCAGCTCTGAAACAGAAGTACAGTCAACAGGACCCTCTGTTATCCACAGCCTTACTGAACCACATGCTTCCCCCCAAGAGACTCAGCAAATAAAGAAAGTGGGCTAGAACAAGTGAACCCAAGGAGAGATGACATCTACAGAGAGTAATACTGGTTTTGCTGTTGATGATTCCTACATGAGCAGTAATGATTAAATTGCAGGGAGGCAAAAAACACCAAACTGAAGATCAAGCAAGAAAATCAAAAGGGTAACAAACCACACCTAACAAAAATGGAAGGATCAGGAAATCTCCGTGGGTGTGTGATAAGATTTGGTGAGGAAAGGGGGAGAAACTCAAGAAAACTCAAATTGCAGGGAGAAACTTGGGAGAGGAGTATGAGGTCACTCCATCATGAAAAGTTGCATTTCCAGGATCAGGAAGCTGCATGGTGTCCACAGTGTGCACGAAGGCTGTCAGAGAGAGGGCTGGGCCCTGGATGTACAACACAGGGTGGGGCCCTGGAAATACAGTGTCCCTGAAAACCGGCTTTACTCAGAAGGCAGAGTCTCTGTCATCACGTGTGAAACCACCAGAATAATTCAAGTATTTGATTTTCTACTCAAAGTTTGATTACACTATCTATAAGGAATTAGTTACTGCACACATTATGGGAATTAAAGATAACATAAACTATCAGTGTGGGTCAGCTGTGTCAAAGCATCATGACACAGATAAGATGCTCTGGATGTTGGGTTGGGGACTTAGCTCAGCGGCATAAGCTCTTGGCTTGCAAGCACACAATAATGAGTTTGATCCCCAGTAGCAAAAAAAAATGCTTTGGGTGCAGCATGCATTTCATGTCCTGAGATAGAGATCCTGAGATGTGAATATCTATGAAAATGTGCTAGTGGCCTGGAAGACTCCGTGACTTGCAGGGCAGAGACTGAGGCTCTCTGAATCACCTGCACTTGAGGGCTCACATGATGCCAGTAGAAAATCTCAGCTCCTGTTCCTGAGAGAGCACTGATGAACCTGTCACCTTCCCTCACAACACCCTGGCAAGGCACACAAAGGAGAGAGCCTCTGACACCTCCTCCCTACCTGGCAAGAGGAGCCACTGCTTTCCAGGTTCAGTGCACTCTGACAATGTCTATGGGGCAGAGAGAGGCTCAAGTTGGCTTTGTCAACTCCATGACCAAGCTGTGTCACCACACAGTTATTTTCAGGGATATGTGAGTCCCAATGCTCCTTGGACACAAGAGGGCAAAGTGGTCCACTGTGAAGCACTTGGGGACAGGCTGCCAGGCAGGGCACTGAAAGGAGAATAAACTTCAGGACAAAGCATCCCACTTCTCACTTTGCTGAGCAAACTTTTTTTATGCCCCCACCTGTGGAGGACACCATGGAGTGAACCAGGTACAGAGGGTGACAATGTGTGCATCAGGAGATGTCACCTTCTATGTACATGTGGATGCTTGGAAGGCAGCCCCCAGACAGGACTGGCCATAAGAGACAGTCACACACATGAGCACAGGTGACTTACTGTGACAGAGGAAGTTACATCTAACATCCCCTCCTCAAAACCACTCTCCTTTCTCCAGATAGAATGCTGTACAGAGCATGAATGTCCCTGGACAGAGAGAGAGTGACTCTCTCTGCATAGGAACAAAATTACATGGAAGACAGGGCCTCACAGCCTGGGTTCCAGAAAAGGGATGCAGTGACTGTGGAACATGTGGCAGGTCATGGGCAATTTCCTGGTCTTGGACCCTGCTGACCTCGCTGTATTCTCAGGTTTCCACTCCCTCATGCATCCATGAAATGCACTGCATATGCTAGTGATATCAGCTGAGAGCAGGGCAGTGGAGGTGCCCATCCCTTAGCCAGTTACTGTGGAATCTGGATTCCTGGATCTCTGGGGAGACACTGAGTGTGACCCTTACATTACTCATCCCTCCCATTGGGCTGTACATGACACTCCTGAAAATAACTCTTATTTCTACATGGATGGCAGTCATTGTGATTGGACAGAGGGCTATGGAAAGGCTGCCAGGAGCTTTAAGCCTGTGCTGCAGTGATGAGGTGGTTGAGGCCAGCTGTGCCCACTGCACACTGCTCTAGGCCCCTCTGCTGCTCTGCATATCCTCATCCCACTGAGGTCTCTTCCTGTTTCCTTGCAATCTACTTTAGGAATTTGTCCTGACTCTTCCTCCCATGTAGGTGCTCACTCTGTGGATTTCCAGTCTCTCTGCAAAACCCTATCTGTCTGTCTGAAGCCACAACACCATCAAGGACTATGGGGACACACAGAGTCCAGCCAGGGCACGGTGCATGCCACAGCATCCCTGTGGACTGCACAGAACAGTGTGGGGTGACAGACAGTGCCTATATACACAAGGTCACCATGCCAGGGTGGTTATCATGGCATCCCAGGAGGGTGACGTGGCCATGTTCCCAGATCTTGGTCAGCTCAGCCTGGACACTCCTTGCTCCTGTCACCCATGTGCACTGCAGTGTCAGTGTTTTACATCTCACCATGGCTCTTGCCTTCCACCGCCTCCTTTCACTAAAGAAAACATGAACAGCACTATCCCATGAAGCCCCACAACAGACACCTCATAGTCCTCAATCTTTCTCTTCTCACCTCACTTCTGAAACTTCCATCTTGTTATCTGCTGGGAATGCTACTGTCCTTACCATCCCAGAGCCACATTCTAGTACATCAAGTCCCTAAACCACACCTGGGAGTCACATCATCCCACTGAAAGCACTCATGGAGGTTCCCTACTTGAATACTAGAAGGATCAGACAACAGACTTAGTGGTTATTTAAGAGGAGAGGAAACAGAAATCCAGGTGGGGCTGGATGCAGTGGCACAGGCTTGTAATCTCTCAACTAGGGAGGCTGAGGCAAGAGGACTGACAGGAGTTCCAGTGTAGCCTGGGATGAAAAGTGACATCAAGGCATGAGGAGCACAATGATAATTGACTTGAAAAAACCCAAAAATACCAAAGCACTCTGGAACAATAAATGATGTCCTGCACCACAGTAAGTTAGCACACAAAGCCCAGGTTGTGGGGAGTCTGATCCAACTGTCTGGCTCTGTTCTTGTCATGTGAGGATGCTGGATAATATTGCTGCTTTCCAGGAGCCCTGCTCCAACAGGGAGCAAGGTGAGATGGGATCCCATGGCTTCCCCCCTCACCTTCTGCTCCCTCCTCCAATGAGGCATCCCACTTTTCCACAGTCAGAAGGAGATGTAGATGGTGATGGAACCGCTGGATAAGACTGCTTATCTGCTGAACGCCCCATGAGCTGGGCACCATGGAGCGGTCAGGGACTGACCAGGGCAAACTGTCAACTCACCATGGCAGAGCTGAAGGTTCTGCTCTACATCTTTCACAGGGTTTACCCGAGAAAGTAGGTCCTTGATGCTGCACCAGGGAAGGAGGATGACATCTCTCCACTTAAGAAAAGTGTTCACTATTTGGGTCCTCATTTAGGGCTTCAGCTCCACTGCTGATCTGAAATCCATAAGAGAGGATGGAATGCAACACTTATATGTAGAACTCAGCATTTGGGGATGGCCATGAATTGTGACACAGTGCTTCCTGAGGGAGAGAAGGAACCCACAAAGTGTGAGAGGAGTGACAATAAAGTGATTCAGACAGTATCAGGGTGATCTCCAAGTACATCCCAGGGAGGCCTTGCAATGGAACACTGCCACATATTTGGCAATGACATCATAAGCTGTGTGGTTGGGTAACATGCACAAGCAAGTATTTTCCTGTGCCACTCTACACCTAGCAGGGATGGGTGCTGTAATGCATTTCTAGAGGACAGTTTTCTTTCTGTGACAAACTTAACAATGACATAAGGTGACATATGCAAAGGTCAGATATTATTTGATGATTTTATTTGTACAAAGGATGTGTGCCCCTGTTTGTGTGTGATTTTGAAAAGCCATGATCATTTGCTGTTGTGCTGAATTCTGTGTGGGTCACTGAAGAAAATGATAACAGCAATAATGATACAAGACAGGCAAGAAATTAAGCACCATGCTTTGGTCACTTCCTGGGTGGCTGCCTGGGTGGGAGTATAGGAGTGCTCAGGACACTGAGGCACTGCTGAATGAAAGAAACCATGGGCCTCCAAGGCTGCACCTTCAGAAGTGTGACTTCACACAAGCTTCTTTCTCATCCAGTTTTATTTCTACCTATAGTACTACAGTCAATCAAATGAGCTGAGACTCTCAGAAGGACAGAAAGGATCTCCCTGTCACCTCCTACAGGAGACTGCAGGGCTCCTCCAAACACAGGGAAATCTCATTTTACTGCATCTTGGGGTAGGATGATGTCAGGTTAGTAAACGTGACAAGTAATGCATCTGGGAACCAACAGGAACAGCTGTAAGAACATAGACACTATCCCTGGCAGGCTCAGGGAAGGGGTAGAAATACACAGCCCTTCCTGCTCTTCCTGCACCTGTAATTTCAGAGGTCAGCTTTGGGCTCACAGGCCATAACTTCATACTCACCTGAGCACCTGGGTTGCCTCGATCTGCTGTGTTTCCAGGACAATGTCGGTGTCTGCAAACACATATGTCACAACACAAGCACACCCAACCTCACCCTAACTCTACCCCATCCTAGCACTGTCAATGACCACTGAGGCATCAGAAAAGTGGACAGAAACTCAGCGTGGACTTGGGCAGACCTGCCAGCCCAGACTTGATGAGCACACTGGCTGGGGACATGTGGGCATACATGTGAACTTGCTGGGTATCAATGTGCTCAGCTCTGACAGGTAGACTCCAACCCTGCCTGAGAGGGGTTCTGGAGGATGTCATGGCTGAGACTGGAGAGAGAGGTATGTGGCAGTAGGTTCAGCAGCCAGCACAAGACTGGACATGTGTAGTTCACTCCCACTTTGCCAATGCATGGGACCTGAGAACACCCTTTGACCTCAGCAGAACAGGACAGCAAGAGGGTATTCACACTGTGAAGTGGCGCTGGCAGCCCAAGGCAATGGAATGATGTGTGCCATGGTTACATTCACTCTGCAGCATTTGGATTCACAGGAGGACATTACAGCTCACTACTCCCAAATAGTTTATACAGTGAGTAAATACTCATAAAGTTTTATATTTCTTTGCACAAAAGATCAAAGACCTTGAGTGACAGGAACAGGGATCTGAGATTTATCTCCACGTAGGCCATCACAATTCCTAGCAATGGAGCTCTTGCTCAATAAAACAGGGATTTGGGGTGATGGCACACAGGAGTTCTGTTCTCTACCTGTGAGTTAGGTTGGGCTGAGAGGAAACAGAAGTCGGAGATGAGATGTGTGATGCTAACTATAGGCTGACAGGAAGGAAACCCTGATTCTGGGAAGAGGATGGAATCTCTGCAGTGGCAGGGAAGGGATGCTGGAGAGCTGCACTTGAGGAGGGCAGCACAGAGGGAACAGCTGAGGGGGGGGTTGAGAGTCCCAGCTTCACAAATTCACATCCAAAGAGCTGCAGAGGCTGCCAGGCATGCAGATGTGCAGAGAATAGGGGAAGACACTGCAGGAGAAGCCACAGCCAGCCACTTGTCCAGAGCACCTGGAAAAAATGTCATGAAGTGGTCTGAGGCCATGGAGCACCAGTTTCAGTCAGCCCTAAGGCTTTCTGATCCCCTCTCCACACTCTGGGTCCTGTGCAGATCTGAGGTCTGCAGTGTGAGACCCAGGCTTACAGATTCCTGTGGCACAAGAACTTAGCAGGGTGCAGAGTCCCCAGACCTCTGCCCCTGCCATGCAAAAAAAGGGGAGTCCTGCCTGAGCTTTAGCCACCTCTCTCAGCTGAGCTCTTGAGAACTGAGAACCCTGGATCCTTGAGCTGCGCTTCTGGCTGGATGATGGGGCCTCGATGGTGTCATCAGGCAGAGGTCCTACTTCAGGATCAATCACAGGGATAGAGTAATTCAGGTGATGATATGGGGTGATGGAAAGAGCTGCCCAGAACCCAGGGAGGACATATCCTCCACTAACACTGGCAGTTCATCTACTACTTCATGAAGCTCAATGTTGAGACAGGCATGGGTGGGTGTAGAGTGGAAAAGACAAGATTAAGATGGACCATAACACACAGGTTCCAAATCAGCCTCCAGCAAAACTTCAGGGAGAATTCCAACACCTTGAGCCATTCACAGAGATGAGGAAGGGTACTGTGGTCTGACTTGGACACCGCCTGATTACTATGGGAATGAGAGTGACAACAAGAGTGAGAGACAGACACAGAAAAGCAGACAGACAAAAGAAGGGCACAGGGAAGAGGGAGCAGCCCTGCTTAGGGCACTGTCTGAATCACCAGCTGAGGAGGAGAGAGAACAACTTCCCTCTGAGGAGTATCAGGATACAGAGCTTGAAGTGACACCCACAGCAGTGGCTGACCTAGTGCAGGAACAGTTGGGAATTTCCCAGGCTCTGGGGATGACAGACTCTGGAGCGACTGCAGGAGAACTTGGGCCCTCTCAGCCTGTTCTCATCAGTACTGAGACATGACATGGCTCCCTGCAGCTGCTCCATCTACTTTCCTTCCTGGGCCTCAGCTCTCCCCAAACTCTGGCCCTCAGTTCAGAAAGACAATGTGCATGGAGTCCTTTGAGAGGATAAAAGTTATCTTTTCAGGTGATAAGGCCCTGAATGAGCTTACTTCTGACCAGACACCCTCTCCAAATGCACTAGAGGAAACACAGTACCTTCCTAAAAGGCCACCAAGACTCTAGTTGGGTGAATGATGCCACAACCACTGGAGGGCACTTCTTTCCCTTGAGATTGAAATGTGTGCCAGTTCTGACCATGGGCCTTGAATAACACAATCCCTATCTTGTAATACTTGCTATGTTACCTGATCATGGATTGTTACCTGGAGTCCACAGGCTGTGTCTTCTCCTCTTCACCTCCATCAGAGTGGTGCTCTGCAGACAAATTCAGAAAGGTCCATAAGGTCACTGTATGG
>PVLA01016892.1:0-19223 GCA_004027455.1 Hydrochoerus hydrochaeris
TGTGTACTCCCACCCCCCAAGGAAGAAATAATGCCTGTCACAGGATCCTTGAGTGTATTAAATGAGATAAAATATAGAAAATCTTCCGCCCTTGGTTGCTGGCCCTGCTGAGTTTTTATAAAAAGGTAGTGATTACTCATAATGGTGGGAAGAGGCAAAGGAGGAGACAGTAAGGAAACAAGAAAGTAGAAAGCAAGCAAAACTGGCTCACGGTGGCAGCTCTGCCTCACACTACTCCGTCCTTCAGTGGCAGAACCCTGTCTTACTCCTGACTGCACTGTCCTGAGACCCCAAGCGCTGTCTCTGCCCTCCTCTCTGCCTTTCAGCAACCGCACCTTTCTCATGCTTAGTGGCTCCTCACCCCATTTTTAATCAGATGCCTTTCATCCCTGCAGTCCAGAGCCCAACATTTCCACTCCCATTCTAAGAGGAAGGCAGTTCCCAGTTACCTGTTCATGGCTTCACACTGTCTCCCCCAGAGGGCTGTGCTCCACAGCCTCCTCTTGGAAAACAGTCTGAGAAACTGGGGGTGCTTCCCTGTGAACGAATGTCTAATAGAAACTAGCGTTTCCCTTTCCCAATGACACCTGCTCTTTAAATGACCTCATGGTTCAGGGTTCAACCAGAGCAGGAGACAGAGCCAGTGGGAGGAAAATTCTTCCCTCAGTACCAAAAGGAAACTTGTTCCAGGTCATGTAGCCCCCCAGGATAAGAAAATCAGAGAAGCCCAAGTCTCTGGAATAAAATGGTGTAATATTTGAATATAACCAATGCACTTTCTCTGTGTGATTTAAATCATCTCTGTAATACCTGTAATAACTAAGATAGTATAAATACCATGCCAGTAGTGGTTACATAGTATTGTTTAGACAATCATGCCAAGGAAATGTCTGTATATTTTCAGTGCACACAACATTTCATTTCAAATGTTTTCAGTTCATGGTTGGCTGAATGTGCGGGCATAGAACCAATGGATTCGGAGGCTCACTCAGAGATTTATTGTAAAGAATTGACTTACACCATCATGACAGTTCACAAAGCAAGTCTGGAATTTCTATGGCAGGTTGTAAGATGGACAGGGCAGGAGGTAGGGCTGTCCACCCAGAGAAGTTCATCTACTATCTCCCAGTTTTCCTCTCATGGATGTTCACCCATCTGTGGCAGACCCACTCAGGTTACCCAGGATATCTCCTTTACTTAGAATAAATTGATGATTGATATCAATTATCTCCATGAAATGTCTTCCCAGCATAAGTAAATCAATGTTTGATTAAGTAGCTACACACATAGATTAAATAACTAGTCAAGTAAACACATAGACTTGATGGTCACAGCCCACATTTTAAAAACTTGACACGTATTCACAGCTTCTTGGACCATATGTCACCTCCAGATGAAGACAGTAACAGCGCCATACTTCTGTGTGGACAATCGTTCATTGCTGTAAACACCAGTTGCTGTCCTTTCATAGTGGAAGTGACTTGGTAGAAGCAAGCTGCCATTGGCTTAACTGAATACCCATGGGAATCCTGCCAGCCCAGAGTGCCGGTGTTGGTCTCAAAGACTGGACACTCAGCACTGGCTTTAGCCAGTCTGGTTTTGATCTTACAATTTTCCCTTTCAGGCAAATGGCCAGGCGCACGGGCCCAAACTGCTGTCCTTTGGGAGGATTTCCTTTACCATTGTCTTTTAAGAGGCAGTGGCACTGTCCAAGTTTAGATGGAGCCTGTGTGTCATACAAAACCATCTGTAACTTGATCCAGGGTTTTCTTTCTCAGGTGATTGGTTGCAGGCTGCAATCCAGGAGAGGATGACTGCAGACTGGTGGAGAGGAGATGGTGCGATAGGCATAAAATGCAGAGGTGATTGAATTCTTCTGCATCGTCTTCACCTGTAACTTCAGGTCAGAGGTTGAATACATAGAGAAGTAGTCCGGAGTGTGAAAATTCTCATGCAGAAACTGGATTCTGTTAGAAGGAACTGATACAACAGAAAAGGCATGGGCGAGTCTCAGAATCGTGTAAGAGATAGCACTGGAGGACAGATTGTGCAGAAAATGATCTTCCTTGTCATAACTCATCTTGTTTTCTTCCTTGTTACGCCATTTTTGAATAATGTCTTCGGATTGTAAGGCCAGACTAATACGCTGGCCAAGGCATTATACTCCTCCCATCTCCTAGGATAGACAGTCGGTTTTTATAGCACCAGGGGAAATGTTTTTAGTTTAGAGTTAAAAATATCCCTTTAACCCTCAGTTTTTCTAAGTCTTTTCAACCCATGCCAAACCAGTGTTGTGGTTTAGAAATTGGCTCCATGCTTTATTAATATCAGGCAGTGAAAAGGAAGTGTGAATATAACTGGAGACTTAATTTTTGTTAGCAAAATGTATGTCTTGGATAATTAAGAACTCTCCATTCATGCATTGGTCTCTCGTGCTTTCCAGAATAAACCAGTGATGCTTCGTGTACCAGCTCTGTACGGGAAAGTAGGGAGAAGATACTGAGGAGCTATAAATACCAGCTTGTCTGAAACTCAACTTTTATATTTACTTCAATGTTACATGTTTATATTTCTCTCTTATGTGAAGTCAATCAAACAATATTTGCCTTCTTTTCATTGCTGATGACAGTGTTGCATCTAAATTCAATTTTCCCTGTAAAGTGTATAGCATCATCATTTATGTATTAGGGATTTTATAAATAATGTGCAAGTGAGTGCTTCAGTTCATTATAAGTACAAAAGTGATAACCAGCAAGCTGTACTCTGTTTAAACTTTATGTATATTCTTACACTGTCTAGGTTGAATTCTTTTGTTCCAGTACATTTAAATCTCTATTCAGAAAGACACAATTTGATCAATCAGTTTTCAAAATGGCATTTCAACTTTATAAATAGGTCTTAGCCTTGCAATAGACACTTAGATTTTTTCAGAATTATAAATGACATAAAGTATTTATATTGATTTTTAATACTTCTATGACTATTTTATGAAATTATATGATTGTTTAACCAATTTAACTGAAAATTATGGTGAAATATAGGAAGTAAAATATTTTGATCAGGAGATTTGGAGTATTGCCAGTAAGCAGTTTTAAACAGTTTTTGTGAAAATGTTTTTTGCACACCAGAGGAGTTGCCCAGTGGATTTTAGTCAGTTTACAGATTTGAATAGTTCAAAGTCCAGTTTAGGACTTTTTTTTTTTTTCACATTTTAAACATTTCATTGGTACGTTTTAGATTTACACAGTGCTAATGCTCCTCGTAGGGAACTTGTACTCATACACGGTGAGTCTTGAGTCTTCTTTTCCCATTCCCCTGCCCTCCCTTCAGCTCCTCTTACCCTCCTTATTTGCAAAAGCATTGTTTCCAATTTTCCCTTCTATTCTCTTTTTGCTCTTGTCCCTTCTTTCCCTTCCTCTTCTCCCTTCTCTTGTTCCCCTTCTCATTTCCCGATATCTATTATATAGTTTTGTCTTTATCTATACTTTTATACCAGAGAAACAATGCAGTATTTAGACATGTGTGTCACATTTATTTCACTGAAATCCATTGTCTCTGGGTGCATCCATTTAGCTGGAAATGTCTCAGGCTTAGCCCTCTTTATGGTGGAGTTAGTAGTTCACTGTATAAAAACCCACATCCTCTGTATCCTTTCATTGGTTGATAGGAATTCGGGTTGTTTCCAAAATTTAGCTATTACAAACTGTGCTGCTCTAAACTAATACTTTTTCATCACCTAAAAAACCCTTTTTCTGGTTATATTTTGGCAGTGTCTGCACCTATCCCCAAACACCTACTCTGATGAATTTTTTGTGGACATTTAATATCCATGCATTTATGGAACATGCAGACATTGCATCATCTTCAAAAGAACAAGGCTTTTGAGAGTCAACTATCTGGTAACACATAATTGCAACTTAATCTTTTTTTACTGCTGTATAATATACCACTGTGTAATGATAATGCATTTGGCTTATCTGGTCACTAAAGTGCATTTCTATTACTGTTAATTTTTCATGGTTTTGAATAATGTTGCTTTAAATATATGCATATATATGTGTATATCTTGAGTGATTACAGTTTAGTTGAGGATGGCCAATAAGTAGAGCAGGATTTCTTGTTTACCTGATGAGTTTATGTTCAGTTTTTTAGACTACAATGAAAAACCTCACCTAGTTACATTCCCACCATGAGTACATGAGAATTTCTTCCTTGTTATTTTTTTTCCACCAATATTTGATAATGCCTGAGCTTTAAATTATAGGCATTTTAGTGACTATAAAGTGTTATCTCATTGTAATTTAATTTGAATTTCTTTAAAGACTAACCTTGTTGAATATCTTCACCTTTTTGTTAACTTTGCTAAGTGTTTACTGAAATCTTTTCTTTTAAAATTTTGTCATTTGTCTTCTGTTGAGATGAATTCCTAATATATTCTGATTACAAGGGCTTTAGTAGTATCAAACTTGCAAATATTTTCTTCTAATATGTCTGTTGCATCTCTTTTCACTTTCCAATTGGTGACTTTTGAAGTACAAAAATTTGAATATTCATGAAATCAACGTATCATTTCTTTTTATCACATGTACATATAATGCATAATTAAGAAATTTTGGTCTAACTCAATCACAAAGATTTATACCTACATTTTCTTGTATCATTTTTAGACTTTTCCCTCTTACATTTAGATCCATAGTCTATTTTGTGTTTAAAATTGTGTATGATGAAATATAATAGTGAGGATTTATTTTTAGTGAATATTCAGTTTTCTTTATGCCATTTGTTAAAAGATTGTTTTGTAATCCTCCAAAATGCTCCATCATTTTTTGAAAATGAACTGACCATAAATTTAATGGTATTTATGTGTTTGTAATTCTGTTCTATTCACCTACATGTGTATTCTTATGTTTATATTTATTTTCACCTACCTGCTGCATTTTTACAATGGGAAGCTATAAATTCTCCAAATCTGGACATTTTCAAAATTTTCTTTGCTATCCTGAGTTTTTGCATTTTGTATACATGTTAGAGTCAGCTTGTCACTTCCTGCAGAAAGTGTTTTGTCATACTGAAGCTTGCAGGGAAGCCATAATTGAATTTTAGATTTACCATGTTGACAATTTTGGGTCTTCCAGTTTGAGAACCTGACTTGCCTTTCCTTCCTGCATGTCCACTTTGTTTCTTTTGTCAATATTATGCTGCTCTTCTTTTCTGAAATTTATACTTTGCATTTTAATCTTTTTATTACTACTACCAATAACATTGCTTTCTTTATTCCATTTTGTATTATTCCTTATAAAAACAGAAAAATGCAATTTAATCTTTTTACTGATCTTAGGTTTTAAAACTTTACTGAATTGATTATTCTAGGGGAGGAGGAGAGAAAGGAAGAATTAAAATATGGCATGTACAGGAACCTAAGAGTCTCAATGAATGTAAGCATTAAGTGTCATAAACGTGAGCTAAGAATAATAATAACAAGGAAAATGAAAATGGGGGAGGGTTTAGAGGAGGACTGAGGGTGGAGGGAGGGAAGGGGGCTACGGAAAGGACAGAAGCTGCACCATGTATGAGTGTCCACTCCCCGAGGTGAATGCGGACATCACAAACATGTACCAATAAAACAAAACATAAAATAAAATAAAATTTATTTTGGATGAGAAAAGATTTTTCTTTATGATTCTCTAATACAAGATTATATCATTTACAGCTGAAGATAAATCTCTTCCTTCCAGCTTGGGAGACCTTTACTTGTCTGATTATACAAACCCCACACTTTGGTGTAAGATTAGCTAATGGGATTAATAGGGCAGCTTTATTTTGTTTCTGACCAGGAATCCATTTAATAATTCATAGCTATGTATGATGCTGACAGTAAACTTTTTGCAAATGTCATTTATAAAGATGAAGAACTTCCCTGCTACTACTTATCTGTGGGTTTCTATTAAAAATGCATGTTACGTTACATTTTTCCTGTGTCCATTGAGATTGACATGCTCTTTTGTTCTTTTTAACAGAATGTCATTAATCAGTGTTTTGATTTTGAATCAAATTTTACATTTCTATTATGAATCCCATTTCAGAATTTATAATCTTTTTATTAGTATATGTTTGCAATATATTAATTACATTCATATACAGATGAATTAATATATAAATATGATAATTATATAATTATATATGTATTTATAATATATAATATGTATGATATATGTGTATATATTTATACCTCACACCTGAATCACTTTTCCTTCTACTTAGCCCAGGCCCCCTCTTCTCCCCCCTCCCTCCCTCCTCCTCTCCCTCCATCCCCGCTCACCTTTCCCATCTCCGCAAGGTCTAGCTCCCTGGTTTCTATTATCTCTTTTATTTTGCTCTTTTAATTATTTATATTTGGGTTTCTTATTTAAAAAAATATCCATCAGATATTTAACTTTCCACGTCTGATCTACAGTCTCAGGGTACATCTGTTTTCCAACAAATGACTCAGATTTACCCTCCTCTAGACCTGGTGTGTATGCCATTTTCTGTACCCATTCATCTCTTTTGGGGGGTTTAGGTTGTTTCCAGAGTTAGCTGTTACCAGCTGTACACTATAAGCAAGGATCACCACAGTGTGACGTCTTTAATCTTGTGGGAGAATACTCAGAAGGGTTATAGCTGGGTCAAATTTTGTTTTTGTTTTTGTTTTCTGAGCAATCTTTATACTGATTTCTCTAGTGGTTGTGCTAGTTCATATTCCCACCAACAAAGGAGGAGAGTTCCTTTTTCCCCACAACCTTTCTAGCCTTTGCCATTTTTAAGCTTTTGATAACTGTTCCTTCTGGAGTAAGATGTAATCTAAGTATTCTTTTTATTTTCATTCCTTTAATGGCCAGAAATGTTGGATATTTATTCATGTGCTTATTGACCCTTTGCATTTCTTTTGAAAAGCATATATTCACTTCAATAGCCAGTTTTTGATTGGATCTTTTATTTTGGGAGTCCAATTTTTTGAGTACTTTGTAATATTATAGATATTAATCCTGTTTTTTTTATTTTTTATTTTTTTGTACTGGGAATTGCACTCAGGACCTCAAGTTTGCCAGGGAGATTGCTATGCCACTGAGCTATATCCCCTGCCCAATATTAATCTTACCAGGAGTAGAAGACAGTCTTTTCCCATTGTATAGTTTGTTTCTTCTCTCTGTTGATTTTTTTTCCAATGTGGCAGCCCCTTAATTTGATACAACCCCATGCAGTGATTCTTAGTATTATTTCTTAAGCAGCTGAAGCTCTTACATGTTGCTGAATTTAATTTGCTAATCTTTTGTCAGAAAGTATGCATTCTATATATAAAAGATTTGCCCATAATTTGTGAGGTTCTTCATTGGTTTGAATATCAGAACACTAGCTTCTTAGAATAAGTTAAGAAGTTGTTTGTCTTCCTATTTTTTTTCTGAAAGAAGTGTCATTTTTTCTTTTAAAATTCATTTACCAGTAAATCCATCTGGGTTTGGCTTTTCTTTTTTAGAAGCAAATCTAATTACTAATTATTTTACTTATGATATGTCTAAGAAGGATTTTTGTTTTTCTTGAATCAACTTTAGTAGCTTATAACTTTCTAGAAATGTACCTCTGTCTTCTAAGTTGTCTAAGTTGTTAGAATATAGTCATTCTTTGTAATTTACTATACTTTTTAAAAAATTGCTAAGAACGGTAGACATAGCCGATCTTTCATTCTAGATTTTGGCAATGTGTATATTCTTTTATTCCTTTATAATTCTAGCCAAAGAATCATCAATTTGATTAATAACATAGAACCAATGATTAAGTTTTTAAAAAAATTTTTCTCTACTATTATTTTGCATTCTATTCTAGGTTTTGTTCTAGCTTTATTATTTTTCCTTCTATATACATTGGGTTAGTTCATTATTTTTTCTATTTTCCTAAAATAGAAGTTTAGTTTCCTATTATAATTATTTATAGCAATAAATTTTTCTTGAAACACTAATTTTGCTTTATCCAATAAGCTTTTATGTTTTTATTCAATTTTCTGGTTTTATTCAGATATAACCACCTGCTAATTTTCCTTGAGATATTTGTTGGCTCGTGGATCATTTGCAAGTTTATTGGTGAATTTGCAAGTTCTTTTACGTAGATTGCCCAAACTTCATTCTCATCTTGATTTCCATTTAATTTCATTGCATGTGGAGAATATATCTTGTAAATGTTTTAACATTTCCTTTGTAGATGACCATGTGCTTGCTGATTTCATACCTGTCCCAGTGGAGATGGTGAATGCAGTTGAATAACCTTGAGGTGAGACTTCACTCTGCTCACATTTGGAGAATCTTGGGAAGAGACAGCATTTGTTTATCATTAAAATGTGGGAAGAGTGTTCCGCAGTTAAAGATTTTTGACTAACCTAAACATAATGATATATAAAGCTGCAAAGCAATAAATATAATTGCAACAAGTCCTGGATGAAAAGTAGTTATCTTGTCAGAAAGAGAGAAATTTTGATGTGGTTATAAAAATTACTGTCATAATTAAAGAGTCAAACATGTTCTTTGATTTCCACCCAGGAAGAAAATATGTATATATTTCTCATCAGAGAAAGCTTAAAGTGAATGAGTCATCTCTAACAGGATGTATAATTTGTCCACTTCTGTCAGCTAACTACCAGATACTGAGTCCCAGGATCAGGTGTTCAGGAGGAGATTAAAGAAAGTCTACTTTAATAGCACTGCAAAACCAAGTATCACAAAGGCCCGTTTTTATTCAGAAATCAAATTGAATTATCCTGTGTATTTTTATGATACAGTTAGAATGATGCATTATATTTTAAAAATGTAAAAAGCAAAATATTTCAGCAAAATACTTTGCATGGACTGTTTTATTATTTTATTTGATAAAACAAGAAAATGAATGAGTACTCAATAAGTATTATTGTTTGTGTCCTAAATTGCTACCAATAAAGGAATGAGCAGGTAAAAACAATCCTTTTATACTAAAAATAAAGAAGTCTAAACTCAGGGGTTGTCAAGTGTCAGTACAAGTTCTGCGCCATGTTCTCTCTCCCTTTCCTCTGCCCTTGCGTTTTCCCTTCCCTCTGCTGTTTCCTTCCCTCCCTTCATTATTCCTTTCCTCTCTTCTCCCTCCCTGCCTTCCACTGTACCGTCCTCTTAATTCTTTTCCTCTCAATCTTCCAGGCTTCTCCTCCTCCTTTCATTCTTTCCCTCCCTCCCTCTCTCTCTTTCACAGACTTAAAGATGGATGGCAAAAACTAATATCTGAGATAAAATGTGCAGAGCAAGATATTCATAAACTTTGCTCCTGACTCAACCCAGAACAATGTCTTAACTCTCAAAGTTTGCCATGCAGTTTCATTGAATAGCTTGAATTATTAAACTTTGATTTGGTGTTGTCCAAATAAAATTTTATAGTTTAGATTTCATGAAATCAGGGTGCTATTTTTAGAAAAAAAAATTAACCCATGTTTTTATTCACCAACTCCTGTAAATGCTAAAGTACACGATTGTTTTTAATAGATATTGCACGTTCTAAAGGAGTCCTCTGAGCTTTTTCAATGACATTTTATGGCATTGTAAGGCGCAGTGACTATTTTGCAGCCAGGGGTTTACCAAATATTTCAAAACAAAACTTTCCTCAAGTTTTGCATCATTACATATCTTTCTTGACTGTCTTATTACCCCCGGTACAGGAGTGACTGCAGCTCACCCCCTCAGGTAGGAAAGAGAAAAGAGTTGGACACAAACGAGGTATTTGGAGATCTATCTATCTATCTATCTATCTATAATCTATCCATAATCTATACACATAGATCCATTGATTAAAATTTTAAGTTATTGCATGTGATGAGAAAATTGATGGCTAATGCTCTTCTCTACCTAGGAGAGCCCAGCTCTAACAGATCTGGTGGCAACACCAGCTCTTTCAGAACTAATCTGTGAATGAACCCCATGGATTTGGAACTGTAATCCTTCAGCCATAGTCATAAATAAATGTCAGGGCTGGGGATTTCACTCAGTGGCATAAGCACCTGCCTGGCAAGCGTGAGGTCATGAGTTTGATCGCTGGTACCACAAAAAAACAAAACAAAACAAAACAAAACAAAACAAAACAAAACAAAACAAAACAAAACAAAACAAAATCCACAAATAAATGTTGTGAGGAAGCCGGAGCTCCAGGGGCTGGGCTCCATGCCAGTGGGGTAGGGAGATGCCCACATAGCCTGTCGTTGAAATCTGCTCTTATTTCTTCTTTCAGTGTCTCTTTCTCTAGCTAAAAACTTTGTTCAACTCATCCCATGAAAGGAAACACAGTAATCATTCTCCACATGGGAAGATGGACGTTGGTTTTTTGTTTGTTTGTATGGTATTGTTTCTGAGTTTTGATAGATTACGTATCTTTGTGAAAGTTTTTTAAAATGTAATAAATTTGCCCAGAGTCCCATCTACATTTGAGGTGTGGCGAAAATAGATGGTAAATGTTAAATTTTTAAAAAGTAATACTTTAAAAGATATATATCTGTTAGTGTACTCAAAATACACTCCCCCACTTCAGGCACATTGATTTCATCATGTTTGCCACTTTCTGAAGCAGTTCTGAAAGGTTTCTTCCATAAGGGTCTTTGCAAGGTGATCAAAAAACAGTGAACACACCCACCAGGTACCAACTAATGGAAAGACAGTCTCCTAAAAACATTGTAGTGTATCCCAAACCACCTTATCCACTGGATCTAGCAACAAGAAACTTCTTCTTTCTCAAGGTCAAAATGGGCACAAAAAGTAGACGTTTTGAATTCATTAAGGATATGGTGTTTTGGTAGTTTGTTTGTTTTCTGATACCAAGAATTGAATCTCATGCTTGCCGGGCAGGTACATAAGCTTCTGAGCTCTGTCCCTGGCTCTTCTATTCAGGACATGAAGAAGTCCAGGACAGTGTGACTAAAGGCTTCAGTAAAAGACCTCCCAGACGTTCCCTAGAAAGTAGCAGGAATGGTAGAGTTAAGGGCATGGGGGTGTTTAAGAGCAGATATTTTGAGGGGAGTGAGAGGCAGTGTGTCTTTTACTATAGTAATTTTTTAAATTTTAAATTTTCATCAAATTCTTCAATCAGATCTCATCTCAAAGGAATAATTGCATATTTTTAAAAGTTATTATTATATGTTTGCAGTACATAATGATTACATTTACTATGGAGAGTTGGTACACATGCATAGTGCGCTTTAATTATTTTTCAAATTGAGTTATTTATAATTTAGTAAAAATCAGAAAATATATTCTAGTATTTTTCTCTTTGGTGTCAATTTTGACACATAATGCCAATTTTAGAGGTTTTTCCTTTTGTTGAATGCCAACATGTCTAGGTAGCATCAAGATTTTTAAAAAATTGTTTTTACTATATTTTAATGGACAAATCATAATCACATATGTTTATGAAGCAAAACGTGCTGTTCTGATATGTGTGTAGAAGCTAGGTTGTCCTCAGCATACTCTGAAGCAATCATATGCCTCAACCGGGTAAGCATCATCAAAATACTAGCGATGGAATTGTAATCTATGGAAAGTGTATATTTTTTGCCCTTACCTCTGGCTTACAACAGATGCCTTGCAGCAATAATGTTCACTTTTTAAAAAATGGGAACCTTTCAAATATTGTGCTCATACGTGCTCATTTTATCAGTGCCTTCTCCCAAAGAAAGTCATCGTTATTACCATCCATTTTTACAGATGTGCTAATTTCCCTCTCAGGTTAGCAATGGACGTCAAATCTGTGGAGACAGGAAGGTCTGAGATTTTATTCTTCAGTACTATCCCTCCTTCCTCACTCAAGAGTCTCCTTCTTTTTGTTCCACAAAATAAGAACACAGAAATCTTCCAAGATTTTCTTTAAGAATCTGTTTTGGTGTGGTCCAGAGTAAAGTTTCTGAAGCCTATTTTAGGGCCAGACTCAGAATATTTAAAACTACCCATGGGATCTAATAGCTGAGGATAGATTCCTTTCTGCCCTTCTTTCTTATTGCATGGAGCTGAAGCAGCGCTGTAATTCTTAGAGCTTCAGAATGGGAAATACGGTTCAAACCTGGGTGCCGGCTGCGCTCTGCATGTTAAGAGGTAATTGAATAGGAGCAAGTCCAAGTACAATTGGCTGTGTGGGCTGGAGGCTCTGAGTCGCAGTCTCGAAGAGGTCACACTGAAATGAATTTTTTAAAAGGACTATAAAATTGCATCTAAGATAGATGGGAAGTAAAAGCAATATTTAAATGAAATTGTTATGGATATAAGTCACTTTTCAGGCATTATAACTGTTTCTAACATAAAATATGCTTTCACTTCATATATAAAACATTGTTATTATTCATATCTTATGACATGTTAACATATTAAAACTTAAATGTTTAATGCATATATTAAAATTTTGTGTCATCATTAGCTCAGCTGATGAATTCTCTTTGAAAAAAATAGTAGAAAAGATAGATCAAGACAGATAATTTTTACAATTAGAGTGCAAATATGTAACTTAAAGAGTGGTGAGATAAAAACATTTAACTCGAAGTTCTAAACCCCCTTTTTGTCTTTTCATTATTTTTCTCTTTGGCGCATGGGAATCCTGCTGCCATTTGTTTTCCTATTAAATGACATTTCAAATACTTTATTATGAACATAAATCACGTCTCCTTTCAAGAAGGCAAACGACAAACTAAATTTGAGATCTGGCTTCCTTTCTACCCCCTACCCGAGACTGAATGGATGAGCAGGGCCTTTGTCGATTGCAGCTGAAAGATAAACAAAGGGAGACGGTAGATTACAGAACACGCGTCACTAGAAACGGACATCTGCCCTTTAATTCACGAACATCATCCTAAGCCCTGTCACTTCAGTTGACAATTGTTACACATCCTGAACCGTATCTGTCGTTGGTTCAGATAAAGCTATACATACGTGTATGTGTCTGTGTATGTGAGTGTATCTGTGTATAATTATACAGCTACTTTGGTTTATCTACACATATGACTCCATCTTTATTAGTGCTTTAAAATGTTTTTTAAAAACCACTTGTTTCCATACTGGTGCAATGAATGTATGAGAAACATTAAAAGTCCCAGCAACTCAGATAAACACCCTTGGTGATACAGAAGATTATTTTTACCATTATCTCTTTGAATTAAAGCATCTAAAGAACATTGTTAGGGCTGGGGATTTAGCTCAGTGGCATAAGTCCTGCCCCGCAAGCATGAGGTCATGAGTTCAATCCCCAGTTCCAAAAAAAAAAAAAAAAATTCTTATGCAATATAAATCAATCACTTGAGATGAGTAACTCATGATTGTGCTTACACTGATTATCACATTAATGTGACAAAGGGTATTTTGACAAAAAGAAGAACTATAACCAGACAATGCGTGGCAGAGCTCAGAAGCAAATGAAAATGAAAAATGAAGGTGCTTCCTACAGCTTCCGGGTCCTCTGCTGCTGGGTCCCAGTTCAAGCTCTGTCATCCTACTTTTGCTGAATCGCCTGCCCCATCATCTTCATAGCTCAGAACTCTGTGAATCAGTGTGGTTTGAAGGGTGTGCATTTAAAGAAATGCAGATTTTGAGGTTTCACTGCACACCTATTGTCCGGGAGAGCCTTGGGATAGAGCCTGTGTTTCATTTTCAGCAGGCTCTTGAGGAGACCCTGGTGCTTGCTAACATTTCCCAAGCACTGGTCTAAATTTGAGACCCACTGAAAGTTGAAACAAGTGAATGAGCAGAACTTGATGAAGATTTTCATATCGTTTACATTGACTGTGCACTTTTACTCAGCCTACTGCTTGATCTCAGGTAAGTTTACTATTAAAAAATGATACACAAATCAAACCACCACTATGCATCTGTACCTAAATATTCCTGTGATGTGTGTATATACCATGATGACATTGACGTGTTAAAAAGACTTCCTGCGGAATATATACTTAGACAGGTTTTAACTATGTATGTAATTTCTAAAGTTTTGGATTGTTCCTTGGGTTAATTAAAAACTTAATGAATCTTTAGCATGCACGTACTTTTTTTTTTTTTTTTTTTTTTGTACTGTGGATCAAACTCAGGACTGAGTGCTTGCAAGGCAGGCACTAATGCTGCTGAGCTAAATCCTTGGCCCTACAATTTATATCTGAAGCCACTGCTGAATCTTTGAGGGTGAGTGGTACATCAGAAAAAAACTTAACAGAACAGAGTAGCTGAGACCCTCTGCATGGATCTGAGCATGCACAAGACAGGTAAAGCCGATGATAGTCTCTCAGCTGGTAGATTATTGTACACTAAAGTTACCAAGTCCTTGGGACCAAGAGGACATGACTGAGAAGATGATGGGGCAGGTGACTCAGCAAAAGTAGGATGGACAGTACTGGAGAGGGCCTGGCTTGAACTGGGACACAGGAGCAGAGGACCCTGAAGCTCTAGGAAGCACCTTCATTTTTCAATAGGCCATAAATTAGGAAGACAGAGCTTCCTACCAACTTCTGCATGAGGCCAGCTTGGAAGGCAGCTTTGCTTCTTTTATGAAAGATATTTCTTTCTTAAAGATTGGTAAGAAGGACTTATTCTACTCAAGATGAAAGATTTTGGAGGATAAACATTTTCCTACTGTAAAAACAGATTCAACAATTTATAGAAGAAGTGGGGAGTCCTGGTAAACCTAGAAAAAGATATGTATCAACATCCTCTCTTTTCAGGGATGAATATAATTTGATCTTATTGTATATCCTTCAGATCTTTATTTGCTATTTATGTATTAAGCAAAAAAGAATATATATATTCTTCATATATATATGTATATGTATATATACACACACATACATATATATATGAAATTGAATAATTTGTCTGTTATTTTTTTCTGCCAGTTTTTTCACATATCAATATGCCCCAACCACATTTTTTATGTACTTTT
Source organism: Hydrochoerus hydrochaeris (assembly GCA_004027455.1). Lineage (NCBI taxonomy): Eukaryota > Metazoa > Chordata > Mammalia > Rodentia > Hydrochaeridae > Hydrochoerus > Hydrochoerus hydrochaeris. Next base: position 14,944 of record PVLA01016892.1, read on the forward strand.
ATAAAATTTGTAAAGGCTGCTGAGTATCCATTTTATGACTGTACCTTAATTTATTTGCTAAATGCCCAATTCTTCTCTATAGGTAAGCTTTAATCTCTCACTACTGTAAACAGTGCTCTAGCAATATATCTTAAAATTATATTTTTATGCACACCTTTATGCTTTTCTTCTAACAAAAGCAGAAAAGAGTGTGCTATCCCTAAATAGCTAACCATCAGCTGACCAATTATATCCTCATGGTGAATGCATGAGTCTTCTTTGGGCTTCATCTTATTAAGTTTAGTTTATCACTCAAGCCTTCAGAGAAATTGTCAAAGCCAAATTGTTGAAGGCTCTGTTCTACCCTACTTTGTGGCATCTGGATATTTCTATATACTTTATTTACATGCACAGTTTTATAAGATGTCCTAAAAGCAAGATCATTTTGAAATCCATCTTAGGGGCATTTTGGAAAGACAGTATGGTGGATAGACTATCTATAGGTGTCCCTGTATGATTCCATATGTGTGCTACTGCAAAACCTTGTGTTCTGCGATACTGTGCAGACGCTGAACAGAGCCTGTGGGGAAAACAGGTTTGCGGTGGGCCACCCAAATCCCGTGGAATGTTTTAATCAGAGCATTAACAACAAAAGCAACAAAATGACTGTTCTAATAAAAGTGTAACGTAGCTGATCTCTAGTGGCCTTTGCACATGACAGCCCAATTAGTCCATCCCTTATGCATAGAACTATGGAGCGCTTATATTCCTGTATGCGAGTTCCAAAATGTTTAAATTCATTGTGAATTTTTCATAACACCAACAATTATCTTTGATCTAACAATGTAGCACTCTTCCTTATCTGTTATTTTAATATTTTTAATATTATTTTAATATGGCAGGGGAAGTGTGTCCTTGAAATTATACTTCAAACTTTTCCAGGTAGCTAACCATAGTTGTTCCTAGAAGCTTGGTGCTTTCAGAGGCCACTGATTCAGTTACCACTCGCACTCTTATTTTCCTTGCTTTTCACCTTATTTCCTTAAGATTACATAATTTTAGTCTTTATCTTCAATTTTGAAAAAGTTCCCCTAACTACTTCAGAATATTTATATGTGAGGAAAGGTCTGAGCCAAAAGGATTTCTGTGTCCTGCTAGTATAGTTTCTTCCTTTTTAATAAATGATGCAGCTCTTTACATTAAATAAATGTGCATTCTAGCAGAACAAAGTTCACTGTTAGTATCTCAGGAGTTGTTGGGGTAGCAGATTATATGCAGTACTGTACATTACTATTTCTTCAGAAAAAAATTGAATATTCACACAAAGCAAAAGAAATGACAAAAATAGTTTCCTAATATTTTATTCAGGTTTTGCACCAATTAATTCAGAACAGCTGAAATTTTGCCATTAAAAAAGCAACAACAACATGATATAACTGTTTTTAGGTTTTGGTGTGACAGATAAGAAATTATAAATCTTTTTTTTTCCTTTTTTCTTTCTTTTTTTTTTTTTTTTTTTTTTGTCTTTTTGAGACAGGGTTTCACTGTGAAGCTTAGCTTGGCCTTGGGCTAATGTAGCCCAAGCTGGCCTTGAGCTTGCAGTCATACCCTGCCTCAGCCTCTTAAATGCTAATATAACAGGCATATACAACCATGCCTAAAATTATAAAACTTTGCCATTTATTTAGACTCTGGCAAAAGTTTGAACAGGCAGTTATGAAGATATAATACAGCAGGACTTGTATTTACACTAATCCTTGAAGTGTAACTTACACCTAGTTTAAAAAAAATAACACCTGAAACTCTTGCATTAATCAGTTCCAATTTATACATTGCCAGAGACTTCCAACTTCTAAATGGCCAGGACAAAATCCTGGGATTGACAGCCTCGGCTGTCTGTTCTCCTTCTGGAAATCCTCTCTTTAGTGCACACCAACGAATTACCAAGACCCTGGAATGAGATGCCTGGTTCTATGCTTGTGGTTCTGTGGTTGTTTCCTTTTTGTAGAATTCTATTATCCTCTCTTTCAGCAACAGATTATTACAATTTTAAGTTGTGTTCTTCGGTGACAACATTCTCTTTAGGAACGCCTTCTAAATAGCTGTAGAGTTAATCATTAACTACTATGACAATAATATCAAATTAATATAGGAAGGGTTGCACTGCAATATCATATACAGTAGTCTGTTATATTCAAGGCCCCAATGGGTATGTGAAAGTATAAATTCTACTACTCCTGTATTTAGAGCTTTTTCCTGAACATGCATACCTATGCTGAAGTATAATTTATATATTAGGTGCAGTAAGAAATTGACAATATCCAGTAATAGAATACAATGCTTATAACAAGCTACCAAACAAAAGTTAGGTGAATATAACCTCTCAAAAGAGGCAAGACAAATATTGATAATATTGGTGGTAACTGAAACCACAGAAAATGAACTCAAAGACAAGGGAGTAAAGTACTTTACAGATATCACAATGTTTTCATGTACCCATACTGAGCTAGGTCATAATCATACACAATTAGTTCATATGTACATAAATATGACTTTACTACCTATTCTTGAAGTTGTTTCCTTTCATGTGTGTTTCGCTATTTTAGTAGACATTAGCAAATTTCTGTTTATACAGTTGCACCATTAATACTTAATGAGAGTTGTTTCCACGATTGTGCTGCTATAACATGGGTGCACGTATATCACTGTGACATGACCTTATCAATTTTTCTGGGAAGATACCCAGGAGAGGAATAGCTGGATTGAATGGAACTTCCAATCTTAGTGTTTTTTAGGAATCTCCATAATAATTTCAACAGTGGTTGCACCAGTCTAGCAACAGAACCAACAGTGGAGCAGTGTTCCTTTTCCCCCACATCCTCACCAATATTTGCTATCAGTTGATTTCTTGATGGCAGCCATTCTTTCTGGGGTGAGACGAAATCTTCTTTTGATGTCTTGGTATTTGATATGCCTCCCTTTTCTGTTTAAGAGAATAACTGTTCCTTTTAGAAACACAATCCTAAAGCTAAAAATTTATAAGAATTTTTAGCTGCATCTTTTTCAAGGTTTCATATTAATATTTTCATTTTTTAAATCAAAATATTTTCTAACATCTATTTTTTTTTAAATCCAGGCATTACTTGGAAGTGTATGAATTAATTTCCCAGCAGTTGGGATAATTTGTTTGTTTGTTTTCTTTCACATACTGATTTCTACCTTAACTTCACTGTGGTCCAAGAATATACTTTGACTGTCTGAAGGCCTTTGAAATGTGCTGATGTCTACTCTGTACGGACTTTGCTGTCATTGGATGAATGTTCTGACGTCAATTTGATCAGGTGGCTAGTTGTGTTTGTGGAGGACATGCTTAGTCCTCTTTGCCCCTGATAATCAAAACCACGAGTAATTCCCTGTTTTTGAATACGAGTGGGTTCTATGACTCACTTCTTACCAATGGAATATGATTACGTTACACAAGATGGTATCAATTTGATCAGGCTGGTTTTGATGAAGGAAGCAGCTCCTTTGGGGAGGCTCTTTAACAGTCCCCTGTAAGGATAGAAACTACAAATTGACAGGTGCCAAAAAACTGGAGCCCTTGGTCCAATGCCTGCAAGGGATTATGCCAAGAACTTCTTGGAGGTGGATCCTTCTGTAGTTCAGCCTTGAGGTGAGAGTGCGTTCTGTTTTACACATGGATTGCATTTTTCACATGGCACCCAAAGCAGCCTCAGGACTCTTAGCATGCAGACATCATGCACTAATAAACTGTGTAAAGTGATTACATTTGTATTACTTAGTTATTCAGCAATAAGGAACTGATAGAGTGTCATTTATGTCTTTTATATTTACACTAACATTTGGTGCCCTTATGCTATTAACTAAAGAGAGAGGAATGTCAAACGACATTGTAAATTTCTCTTACTACTTCTGAGACTATACTTTTTTGGCTTTATATATTCTGCAAGTATGCTTTTGATTGCATACAAATTTAGATATTTTCTATCTTTTGCAGTTTCATGCTTCCATCTTTATAAAAGATCCTTCCTCGCAAATAGGAAGTGCTATAAAAGATATAGCTGCATGTAAGTTTAGATACGTGGGATTGATGACCATATTTCTAGGTTCTTGTTGGATTGTTGAACAGATCTGTTTGCACTCTCACTGCTTGAGTGTCCACTTTGTGTGCTTTAATTCTGTAACTTGAATAACTATTTCTAAAAGAACAATATGTAATGTATCAACTAGTGATTTCTTACTGTTTATCTTCTTTTCTTGAAATTCTGTAATATTTCTAC
>PVLA01016893.1:0-19195 GCA_004027455.1 Hydrochoerus hydrochaeris
TTTGGGGGATATATAATGATTAGAGTCATTGTGAGTAGCTGGTCATGGACTCAGTCACAGAATTCTTAGACCAGGGTCTCAGTTGGGTAGGACCAGGAATTTCCAACTTAAATAAATACTCCCACTGAATCTGATGCTGGGGAATGTCAGAAAAAGGGAAAAACATTTGTGTTTCAGCAGTGAGAAAACTTCTCAAATATGTCAAGACATGAAAAATTGACAAATTTGTGCATATATGTATATGTGTGTATATATATATATACATACATACATATATATATATTTGACTTAATTTGTAGAATGACAGTAATAATATTTAGCCTGCCTGATTACCAGGTAACATCATATCACATGACAAAACATGTATGATATGGGTATGTAATATCTAAGCCAGGACATGCTTCAGAATCATCTAGATCTTATTAAGAATACGGCTTCTTAGACCTCACTTTTAAAACAATAGCAGTGTTCTTGACAGTGAATCTTGCTCTTCCTTTCATCTTCCTCTTATATTGGAAATTCTGTTTTCACCATGGGGTCTCTTATTTTTTTTGTTATAAAGCCCAGCTCAATGGGACTCATCATTTAGTGACTTACTGAGAGAATACATGTAATTTTTTAAAAAGGCAACCATGGAATTATCTACCATGTGTAATCAGATGTTCGTTGATTAATACATAATTTTATATAGAAAAAATTTTCCTCCAGAAATTTTAAAGCATGTCCTTAACAAATTTTATATTTTCTGTGTAAGTTAGGTCTCCTCCCTGATATTTCTCTTTTGCATTTACCCACTAACCTATTGTTTTGGATGTTTTTTACTGTAAATATGAACTTTTATCAGGCATTATTTCTCTTGTATAAAGCAATCATTTAATGTTTCTGCAAGTGTTGGTTCACTAGTGACCAACTGTCTTATTGGAAATGCCTTTATTTTATTCTTTTAAGAAAGATTTAATATATAATACAGAATTCTGTAAATAATCTATAGTTACCCTATGGTACATTAGCAAAGTGCCAGATTTTATTCCTGTTTAACTCTACCTTAGTATTACTGGACAAGTTTGCCTTTTTTCAACTCTCTAAGCATAACATTTAATTGTTTCATGATCTCAATTGTTTTGATGAGAAATCAGCAAACTTCAGTCATTGTTGCTCTACTAAATCAGTCTTCTTGATTCTATTAACTAAAGAATTTTATTGGCTATTTGGAAATCCAGCTAGGTAAAAACAGACATGTATCCACATTTTGTTTTGTTTTGTTTTTGGTACCAGGGATTGAACTCACAACCCCACAATTACAAGGCAATTGTTAGAACCTCTGAGCTAAGTCCCTGGCTGTATCCACATCTGTGCACCTGCACATGTTCATTACACTGCTTTGGATTCAGTAGGATTTCCTAGTTTGATATTAGCAAATTAGGGAAATATTTTCATGCTGATTCTTAAAAAATTATGCTACATATACTCACATATATCTCCTTCTGGAATTCTAAATAAATATAGGCCAGACCACTTAATATTATGGCTCAAGAATTTGAGTCTCTCTTAATTTCTCAATTTATTGTTATCTTCATTCTTCAGATGGGAAGAAAACCATTCATCCATTTTCAGTTCACAAATGTTTTCTCCTGTGGTTTGTAATAAATGCCTAAGCCAATTTAATGAATATCAAATTTCACTATTGTACTGCCAAATTTTAACATTTTCTTGTGAAATTTTGCTTAGTTTTTCATTTTCTTCTATAGATATTCCATCTCAAAATATTTCTTCTATTTTTAGACATATTTTTCCTTTGAAAATTTGAAGATATATAAAATAGGAACTGCAAAGACTTTACTAAATCTGACACCTGAACCAATTGGGATTTGATTTCTTTTTCTTCCTTCTTTTTGACATGAACACAGGTTGCATTTTTCTGTTGTACATACAATATTATTTTTCATTCTCATTAAGATTATTATTATAAGTTAGATATACATATTGATCACATTTATCATGGGGATTTTGTACCTGGGCATGATATATTCTGATTCTGCTTTTTCAATACAGTCCCCTCTCTTAAACACTTATTTCCCTCCTTATTTACAAACATTTGTTTCTGTTTTAATCTCTTTTAATCATTTCTTTATTTTTTTTCCTTCCTCCCCCATCCATCCTCCCTAGTACTCCTTTCTTTAAAACATTTTTTTCTTATTTCACAATGGCTTTCCAACACTTTGGTCCTTATTTACACTTTTGATTTCTTACCTGAATGAAGCAATGCAATATTTACCCATGTGTGCCCAATTTATTACACTTAAGAATACGCTTTCAAGGTTTACCCCTTATTTAGAAATATCTCATTTATCCTTCTTTATATGTCAGTAGTATTCCATGGTAAAAAAAAAAGCACCTCAGTTTTATCCATTCATCAGTTGATGGGCATTTGCATTGTTTCCAAGATTTAGCCATTACAAACTCTGCTGCTATAACCATGAATGCACATAAATGCAGTGGTACAATGTTTTCAGTTCTCTTGGAAGATACCCAGAAGAAGAATAGCTGGGTCAAATAAGACCACTAATCTCCACAATGATTTCCATAGTGGTTGCACCAGTTAACACTCAACCAAAGGTGAAGAATGGTCCTTCGTCCTCACAGTCCTGCCAGCACATGTTAATGGTTGATTTATTCATGATAAGCATGATTTCTGAAATAAAATGAAATCTCAGCTTTGTATTAATTTGCATCTCTTGAATGATCAATGATGTTGAACAGTTTTTTCATATTTTTTTTATCATTTGTGTTTCTTTCTCTGAGAAGTGTATATATTGATCTCAGATGTCCATTTTTGGATTGGGATTACACATTTTAGAGATTTTATTTTTTCTACTCTTTATATGTTGTAAAAGTTATATCTTTGTCTGAGGGACACCTGGTTAAAAAAGTTTTTTCATTAGGATGAGATCCACATTATTGATTTGATGCAGTATTTTCACTGTTATTGGGATTTTGTTAATGAAATCTTTACTCTTCTAGTCTCTGCCTATACTAGTGTCTACAAGAGTTCTACCTATTCTCTTTTTCATCAGATTTAGTGTTTCTGTTTTAATACTTACATCTTTGATCCATTTTGATATTAGTGCATGATGATAGACATGGGTCTGGTTTTAGAATTCAGCATGTGGAAAGTCAGTTTTTCCAGCACCATTAATAAAAGAAAAATTTTTTTCTTAGTGAGCATACTTAGCCCCTTTGTTGAAGATAAGGTGGCAGAGTATGTGTGGAGTTGTGCCTGCAACTTCTGCTCCATTGATCTTTGGTTTTTGTAAGTACTATGATGATTTTGTCACAGTAGCTTGGTAGTATAAATTCGAGTCAGGAATTGTGATGCTCTCTGCCTTGCCTTTGTTGGTTAAGGTTGTTTTTACTATTCCAGGTCTCTTCTTGTTCTATATGAACTTTAGGAATGTTTTCCTTAGTTCTGTGAGATATGCTGTTGGTATTTTGATTGTGATTGCATTAAACCTGTCAAACATTTTGGGGAGTATGGCCATTTTCATAATGTTTGTTCTTCCTACCCACGAGCAAGGGATATGCTTCCATTTTTTTTTATTTTAAAGAGAATCAAACCAAACCAAACAGAACAGAATAGAGTCAATCAGAACAGAACAATGAAAGTGATACAGGACTTCAAAACAAGATAATAGGAAATCAACAATAGCTGCCGTCTTGCCTATGTGAAACTCAACTGTAAGTCACAAAGTGATGGCAGATGCCCCCCTAGATTTCTGGAGCCCTTCTATATAACCTTCTCTTGGCTGTACTCTGGTCAAGTGAACTCCAACTGCTTGAGCCACTCTAAGCTCTGTGTCATCACTCAGTGGCCTAAAGCATTGTGTTCTGTGGTAATCAAAGTACTGCACAAACTAACAACTATAGTTATCGGGGGACTCATCATACAAAACCCTCTCACAAGGATTGCAGTTTGTGCTGCTTATTTTCAAGTGCCTAAAAAATGCAACTAATTTGCTCACTTTTGTTATTTTTATGTTGAAAGAGCTATCATTATACTTGTAACTTCATCATAGGCAGAAGTAGCTCTGTAAATTTTTCATTTTCCACTTTATCCATACTATCAGAAGAGATATCATAAGCTTCCTTTCACTCTTTGTTTTTCTGGGCTCTTTGAAATCATAAGGTTATAATCTTCAATGCTATGTGCCCCAACCCATGGATAAGTCAATGAAGGCCCTAGAGGGGGAGTGGGGATGATAAAAGGGACAAGAAACACAAGAAATGGAGACGAGACAAGACAAAAGCTCTGATCAAGTCTCGTTTATTAACGGGAGGTGCGGCGAATATATAGGGTTCAGGAAGTGCGGGAATCCTTTGTTTGGAAGTGCAGGAAGCCAGAGCCCTTGACTTCAGCAGGTTATCAGGCAACGGTGGGAGGTCCTATACCGCGTGATTTAGGGGGGCACAGCCAGGGAAGGCTGAGAAATAGGAATTTATCTCTAAACAGAAGCTTAACCCTAGTGCTTAACTCGGAAATGTGAGGATGGCTTATTATCTCAGAATGAAGGCCAGGTTTAGCTCTCCCACAACTATGAATTGAATTATTTCAGAAATTCAACCTTATCTTTATTCTTTCATTCTGGAACTCCTGTTATTTGGAGTTTATATTTTATTTTTAAAATTACTCAACTCTATTCCTTATTTTCATGATACTTTTTTCCCCTTCCCTTATCTTTATACAATTTTGAATAAATATCTTCTTTCTTTTAATTTCTAGAAATGTTCTTCAAAGTTAGCTTTTAAATTTACTATTTTTTTTAATTTTAGGCCTCATATTTAATTTCTAATATCTATTTGCTATTCGCTGAATGTTCTAGAGAAAATTTTACTTTCTTTTTAATGGTTTATATTCTACTATCTCTGAAATCATTAAGGACATTTCTATATTAAGTAAATGTTTTCTAATGTAACATTTTTATTTTTTGAGTGATTTTTATAATGTTTTGCTATCTTCTTTGTGATATCTCTATTACCTAATGTAAACATTTTAAATTAACACAATCTATTTCAAACATACAGTACCTTAATTCTACTGAGATATGGAAACATTACTTCCATGCACTCTGCTCTTTTCTCCTTTGTTCACTATTAATATATGTAAAATTTATGTTACAAATTCAAAAATCCATTTTAATTATTACTCATATAATTTTATGAAATATAAACACTAATAGGGAAACAAGACGATGTATCTGTTTAACAAGTACATTATACTAAATTCATTAAGCATTTCTGGTTTTCAGCTTTGAGTTACCATATGGTGTCAATTTCTCCTCACAGTATAACTTTACAGCTACCACATTCTTTACGTTGTTATTTTCAGGCACACTATATTTCTATGTCACAGAACCAAAAATATGCTTTCACATACATAATTTTTAAAAATGTTTCATGGATCAAAAAAGGAACATAATATATACATATATAATAGCACATGTATGATCATAGCATATATAGGCTCATAACATTTATATGTATATACACACATGTATATATTCATAATTTTCTCTACCCAAAGCCCTTTTTTATTTTTGTAGATTTTAGTCCTATTCAGTTCCAGTCTGAAGAACTTCATTTAGTATTATTTTGTTAAATGGAATCTGATAGTAAAAAACTCTATTTTTCAAATCTGTAAATATGCTACCTCTGTTTAATTTTTGGTAATTTTCTCTGAATATCAGATTCCATTTTGCAATTTTATTTTTCTTACAACACTGTGAGTATATTATCCATTTACCTTTTAATCTAGATTGCTTCTGAAGAAAAGTCAGCTAAAAATCTTATTCTGATTCATTTGGATGGATAAATCAGCTTTCTATTTTGTTGTTCTGTGGTTTGTTATTGTATCTAGCTTTCAATAATTTTAGTATGATATGTCTATGTGTCAGTCTGTTTGTATTTACCCCAATTTGTGTTAGCTGAGTTTCACCAATTAATGGATGTTCTTCAATTTTCAACTTTTTTCTACTTATTATTATTTCTTTGCAATTATTTTCTGTTTTTCCCCACTCTTTTTAAGATAATAACATTACACATATGTTGATGTGTTAATAGTGTCACAGATATCCTTATTTCTCTTAATTTTTATTCATTCATTTTTCTGTGTTTATCTAAGTTGAATTAGCTATTGATCAACCTTTCAAAGACATTATTTCTTTTGACAGTTCAACTGCACTAACGGAACTTCATCTAGTGAACTTTTAATTTCAGTTATTATTTTATCTTAGAATTTGTTACCTTCTTATAATCATAATCTTTTAACTAATATTGTCTGTTTGATAAGATATTCTCATTAAACATTCCTCTACTGAATTAATCATGGTTTCCTTTAGTTATGACATGTTTATAATGCTGTCAAAAATTTTTTTGACTATACCATCTAGCTGTAATAAGTTTCTTTTTTGTGTGTTTCTATTTTTTTGCATGTAGCCAGACTTGACACTAATGAAAAACTCTGCAAACTTGATTTTATGATTCCCAATTGGTTTATTTTTAGTGACTTTGTTAGGCTAGTTGGTGAAATTTCTTTCCTTCCCACTGTGAAGACACTGACGTTGCCCATTAGAAAATGATGCAGGGGCCATGCATATTTTATCTTGGGATGACAGCAGTTTTATCAAATCTCTTTTCATTATTTCTTTCCCTAATCTTTATGACAAACTGTCCACCACTGTTGGTATCACACAGGGGTCATAAACACTAATTGCCACTGATCTATTTCTTTCAGTGGCGTTCTGAAACATCAACTGTTTTACAGCAAAAACCATTTAAATGTGGGCTATTTTGCAGCAGTATTCTTTAAAGTCAGTTTTGAAAATTTGATCTGATTTGAGAAGGGGTCTTTCCAGAATTGTCTTTGGTAAACCAACTGGAATATAATTTATCTTATTGCCCTCATGGAGATACCATTACTGCTTTTAATTGCTTACCCCCAAAATTTCTTCCACATTTCTGTTCTCAATAAATTTACTTCCTTTTGGAAAAGCTTCAAAGACGTCTGTTCACATAACTTGCTTCTCCATTTGACCACACCTTTGTGTCATTAGTCCAGTGCTATAGAGGGGACAGTGTCTGCTTGTCTCAGATTGATATGCCCATTTTATTGTCAGAGTGCTAAGTAGAAAGGGAAGTTCAGGTTTTCTTGACTTGTCATTTTCATCGTAGACTCTGCCCAAAAAATAAGCTTGAGTGAGAATAATGGACTGGGCTATGATTAACATATGACACATTGGTGACTGTTAAGTCAAGGTTCACTAATTTTCCATAGAGTCTGAGGAATATCTAAGAGGCCTTAACAGTTGTTTCAAATAATTTCAACCAACCATGTTTGTTTGTTGGGCACAAGATTCACAGCGCCCTTCAGGCCTCAAAACTATCAAAAGATAGTTTTGAACTGTTCTGTTGCCTAAACTTTCTGATTTTTCTCTATTTGGACTCCTAGCAACAGATGTGACATGAGCAGCATTCTAGTACTTACAAGTAAATAACAGAGAAAATAATGTTCATTGGAATTTCAGGATGCATCTATGAGGAGTGCTTATCAGTAGGTTGTTATATAAGATGATCAAATTAAGGCCCAGACATTTTACTGGGGAATTCACAAATATTTTTACCTCTAGATCATTTCTGTTCTCAGTCAGATTCTGAGGGAAGATTCCTACAGTCGCTTCAGTAGAAGGTACAATATTGGCAGTCAGAGCTAGCAAAAAAGGATTGATGGCTGAGTCATCACTCTTTTTTTTGAAGCATGGTATCTTTTAATCCAGATGTGCTATGGTCCATCACCATTAGTAAGCTTTAGTCTTGTTCCAGAGAAATAAAGGGCTAGTGACTGTTGAATGATGTTAGATATGAGACATGAAAATAAATAGTATATATGAAAATTTTTCAGAGCCACCCCTCCATTTTTCAATATTGATCTCCCAACTGTAATCTCAGAGATAGTTGATATATTCAATTACATAGCCTTTTGAAATAGTGTTGCATTAGTGTCTAATATTCCTGAATACTTTTTTCTGTTTTATCTGTTTTGTTCATTTTATATTATAACTGATAAAAATTCTGCATACATTACATGATATTTTAAAATATGTGTACATTGTGGGAATGCATCAATTGAATTAAAGTATCTATATCTAAATAGATTTTTATACCTATCTCTCCTGTATCTGTTCATCAGTTGGTAGACAAATTAGGTCGCTTCCATTTCTTGGCTATTGCAAAGAATGCTACACTGAATCTGGTATGCAGATATCTCTTTGACATACTAGTTTTATTGTCTTTGGATATATTTAAGCATGGAATTGCTGAATCGTATGATAGCTCAATTTTTAGGCTTTAAAGGAATCTCCATACTGTTTTCCATAATGGGTAAACGTTTTACATTCCCATGAACACAGTATATATCTTTCTTTTTCCATATCCTCATCAGCACTTAAAAAAAGATATTTTTGATAATGATCATTCTTACTGGGATAAGGTGGTACCTCCCTATGGTTATGGTATGCGTTTCTCTGATGATTAGTGATACTGAACACTGTCATATACCAGTTGGTTGTTTGTATGTCTTCTTTAGAGAAATGATAGATTAAGTCCTTTGCCCACTTTTTAATGATAAAATTTGCTCACTATTGAATTTTAGGGTTTCTTTCATATTTTGGATATTAACCTTTTCAGAGATACTGGGTTACCAATTTTTAAACATTTTATAATTTTTCTTTTTCATTCTGTGGAATATGCCTTTGCCATACTAAGTGAGCAAGGTGAATTTATGTGAATATTACCTAAGCTACACTAAATTTGAGCCCATTCTTTGAATCTACTAAGAATAATGCATAATCATTATTCAAAAATCTGATCAAAATTTACTTCCTTTCTCACCAACAGATACTTCCTTTATATTTTAACTCCTCTGCTCATTAAAAAAAGCAAAAATTTATTATGAAATATTACATTTTTCATATATGTGATTAATAAGATTATAGGAAAAAGTAATATAACACTTCAATGATATTGTATGTATTTTAGAGTCTTAAGATGACTTATTCAAAATTGTTAGGTTATTTCCTACTGTTCTCAAGGTATCTTTCCTAACTTTTCCATTACCTTCACCAGATCCAATGATACTTTTCCTAAATACTTAGATTACAAATGAGGCATTTGTTGAATCTTTCTCCGTATTTCAAATATTTTGTCACATCACTCCATTATACTTGTTGTTTTGGTAGTAATTTATTTGGTAGAAATGTAAATTAAAGATAAATTTTCCAGTATATATTAATAATGATCCCAGTGTATGGTAGATTAAAAACTATTGAGAAACAATTGCTGAGTTCTTCACGTGGTAGTGCAAATCTTAAATTGAGAATATTGGGTGAATACATATTTATGGGGAAGACTGTATTATTTGCTTTCACAAGTGCATTTTTATTAAAATATTACTTATATTTCAACTTAAGAAAGTAAATAAACCGTAGTTCTCACACCTTTAGCACACAATTTTGTGCTCGAAACATAAAAAAAATATTTCTTTAAATTTTTCTTGCTATGCAGTGTACCGTTAATATTATTTTCATTCTACCTAAAGAAAGCATCTTAGTTACACATTTTTCTTTTACAATGCATACACAATGCACAATATTTCACTGGGGTATCAGAGTCATAAAGTGGATCTTATCCATTATATTTTAGCATATTTTTTTCTAATTTAATGATATAGAACTGCCTACACATGCAGAAAGGGCAGAAGGCCAATCTAAAGCATCGATGCTATGCCAACCTAGTATAGGCTGCCCATGCCCATGAAAGAATTCAGCTGGATCATCCTCCGACCTTTGTACGATGTTTATAAAAAAGAGATGAAAAGTTCTGAAATATAAAATTATTTTTCTTGGGAAATTGCAGCAGTTGTTTCATACAACGTAGGTAAAACTCAGAATAAAATATATCATGAAGCAAATGGAATCTGCATCAACTCTCAGAAGGAACACAGTGTATTCAAGGAAACAATAAAGATAATTTAGTTAAGAAATATTTCACTTTAATTTTCAAAACTGTTGGATATGGTGGCACATGCCTGTAATCCCAACACTTGGGAGGCTGAGGCAGGAGGATTGCTGTGAGTCCCAGGCCAGCCTGGTCTACACAGTCAGTTTAAGGACAGCCTGGACTACATGGAGAAACCCTGTGTAAAAAAATTATTTTAAACCTTCATTAATTCATTCAAAATTATTGTTCATCACCTGACATAAATTAGGGTGGCTATTGTAAAGAAAAAGGGTAAATAATAAATTATTCCTGGGATTGTAGAAAAATTGAAACGTAAAGTTAGAGAATATGAAATGGTGTAGCTACTATGAAAAAACTATGTGATATTTTATCAAAATATACAAGACAGAATAAATTGACATACTAGCCAGAATTCTATGTTCAAGCACCTGTCCCAAAGAATCAAAAACAAGGGTCTTGAATAGATATTCAGATACCTACACTTACTGAAGCTTTATTCCCAATAGTGTAGAGATGGAAACAACACAAGTTTCCATCACTGACAAAGATAATAAACTGTGACACATACACACACTGGAGTGTTTTTGGAGTCAGCTGACTATGGACTGAAACCTCTATAAATTGTGAGCTAAATAAACTTTTCCCCCTTTCCCTTTGGCGTGGGGTATTTTGTCTCAGCAATGAGAGAAAAGTAACTAAGACAGTAAATGTAATTAACACTATCAATGCATGCATTTAAAAATTTTTAAATGGTAAATTTTGTGTGATGTGTATTTTACCAACATTAAAATTAATAAAAAACTAAAATTACTATTCATATTCAGCATGTACTATAGACTGAAAATATATTAGGAGTCAACATCATTGACACACAAAATATGATTCCTTCCCAGAAAATGCTGTGAAAATAGAAACACAAGGAATTTATATTTGTGTATTGGTTTGAAAAAGAACATACACATGTATGTGGAGTACTCCTTGAACTTTTGCAGAAGTAAGGCAGAAGAATGACCAAAACCTATGGAATTACTTGAGAACTTTCTGAGTAGTAACCATGTAACCATAATCAAATTTCTCCTGTTTTTATATTCAGGTCAGGAAAATTGAGGATGATCTCTGACAGAGAGTAAACTTAAAGATCAAATGAAGTAATATATATAGAGATTCAAGCACAGTATCTGGCCTACAATTATCACACAAGAAGTGATGTTCACTACAGCTCATGTTATTCTTTTACTATCTTAAATAATTGGTTTTCCATGGTATTTTGTTTGTTTGCACTGTTTAATCTTGATGTTTCTGTCTTTGTTTTTATTTGGCTATCTATTTCTCTGTCGGTTTTCACTTCCTGTCTCTAATCCCCCATTTTTCACCCAGGCAACTGGACTGTATAGCCTTCAATGTTTTTATTGCCATCTTTAAGTCACAGTTAGCATTGCTGTGGTTATTTACTTACTTACTTATGTAGGGTCTGGGTCTCTCTGTATCACCCAAGCTAGTCTTGAATTCTTGGGCTCCAGTGATCCTCCTGTTCCAAACTGCTGAGTAGCTGAGGCTCGAGGTGGATGCTGCTATGCCTGGATATTTTATTTTTTCTTTTTAGTTGTAAGAGTTTTGATCTCCTAAAAAGCAGTTTAGATCATGTCACTCTTTTCTTTGAGAATCCTGAAAGCTTCCTTTGTGCAAAACAACATCCGAATACTTCCCCATGCTGATCTGAGGCCCCCTAAGTTGAACTCTCCTTTGTTCCTGCTTTTTTTTTTCTCAGTGTGTGTGTGATGATCTGTTATCTCGCCATAATGGGCTGCTTTCCATTTCCCTGCTACTTATGGCACTTGCACCACTCTATGCTTTTACACACATCATTTCCTTTGGTTGAAATGCCCTTCTTCACCTTTGGAAATTATTTCTTTTTTTATTCTACTTCAAATGTTATTTCTGCAGAGTTAATTGTTGAATAGCAATTGGTATAGCAGTACTAAACTTTATTCCCCTTAGTACTAACTTCCCCTTACCCAAAGGCTACAATTTAAGTTTCTCAGTTTGACCTTCTCTTTCCACTGTGATCTGCCTCCAAGTTCATCTCTAACTGTTCTTTTACAGATATAACTGGTTGCAATAAACTGCTCAGCCTTTTCTATTCTCCTTGGCAATAAGTCATTCAATTATTCTGTGACTACCATGAGCCCCTCAATGACATGTCCCCCAAAATTACAGCTTTCAGAGATCATCCATAATTACAAAATTGGGTAATAACCTCATTACTCCTTGAACTCTGGGTCTTACTGACAGCATTTAACTTGTGTTTATATTCCAATTAAATCATTTCTCAAGAACAGAATCTTTTCCCCATATTTTCTGACTTCTTGTGTCATAGGCAGCTAAATTAGAAAAAATAATATTATAGGCAGTCAGATAGGGCTAAGCCTGGATGGTGCCAGTGCAGAAGACCAGATGCCTTGTAGCTATGGGGGAGACAGGCACCCCCACTGTGAGCCAGGCCTCAAGACAAAAGATAAAACAAATGCACCCACATACTTCCTTAGGATAAGCATCAGGGACTGATATTCTAATGGTCACCTAGAGGAAGCCAGGATGAGTCATTAACTCCTTCCCCTAGAGGAAAAGTCCATGTTTTGTATTCATGCCCACTCCCTACATGACTCACTTCCCCCATTTGATTCTGATTTAATGAATTTTACCTAAGCAACTATACTCATATTGACTGACCATAGTTTTGTTCCACATCGTGATTTCCCATTTTTCCCTACCTTGGTCCCACCTTGCCTTGTGGATTTGCATTATCAAAACCCCAAATCCTTGGCAATCAAGTTGTGGTCCTTTCTCTCTAGAACAGATGCTTTCTTTCCCTCAATAAATATATTTTGCCCTCAACCTCCACTGTTCCTAAAACTCATTCTTCAGTGTTAGAGAACACGTACTCTTAGTGGACACCTAGCAGGTTGGGAGTTTCGTTCCCCTATATCACTAGCACTGTAACAAACATTTGTTCAAAGTCTTAGAGATGGAAGAAAGTAAAGAAATATCAGAAATTATTTTATCTTGTCACCTCATTTTATAGATAAACATGGTGGTCAGAACAGAGAACAATATTGTCTAGGATAGCCTTTTTATAGAATGCAGAGAAAGACTTTCATATTAAATTTTTTGGTTAATATATTTCTCTTTGAGGCTGTTTCAGATGTTGATTCAAATTTGTGAGACAAATTTTTGGATATTTATGTAAAGAATTTTTGCAAAGATATTTCCTTCATTTGTTAGAATCCAACTCAATTCTGTATAAAGTTTTGTATTATATAAAACCTAAAAACATTTATGCAAGAAGAAAACAATGGTAAAAAAATAAAACAGCAGGAGACTTCCATTAAGTGAAGTGCCTGCAAGTTGCCACTTGGTCTTGAGAGTTAAAAGCTAAAGAAATAGACAATGTATGAACTCTAAGTTTCCACCTGTTAAGAAGTGGGTTTCCAGGGCAATCTGCTGTTCCCAAAATTGAAGTGGCTAACAGAATACAAAGAACTTAAGTTTCTGGACACAAAATGTAACAGGTGAAATCTCACATAATTAACAAGTTGCCTGGGGCTGTTATTAGGAAGAATTTCACACATTTTTGAGTTTTATCCAAAGAGGCTCAATTAGGTTCTCATGGTGAATGCCTCTTCATGATTCAAGCAAGGAGAGGAGAAAAAGCACCATTTTGAAACATGCCCACAATATTGTTTTGTTTTGTTTTTTTACAAAGTCTGCTTTGAAGAGATACTATCTAGACCTTAACCTTCTGTGGTTTTATAAGAACCTAAACGACCTGGAGGAACAATAGCCTTTCACAAGTGACAGGCAAATACTCAACTGTAACACAATTCCCTCTCCTGATATTGCACCACCACACACTCAAACACTTGTTCATGGCACTTTCTTTGACCTGTATTGTACCTGGGTATGAGGAAATCTTAAGACATACTCGAAGTCATAAAACATAGCTTGAACAGGTAGTGCAAACATTGTACCCAGACTCACATATAACAGAAATTTTGGTATTATCAGATTTGAGAATTAAAACAAGTATTACTTAAATCATATGGGTTTTAATATTAGAGAGTGTAAATACAGATAAAAATGTAAGCAGGGACATGAATATTGTCAAGAAATAAGCCCCTCAAAATTGCTAGAGGTAACAGAAATAAAGAACACCTTTGGGTACTAAGCATTCTCTGAAAATAAAGATATCTCAATAGAAAAATCCAAACCTAAGGAAGAAAGGAAAATAAATATTTAAACAGATACAGAAATTGTAGGACTACAGAGATATTAATAACTAGAAAAGTCAAAAGAACAGCAAAAAAGATGGAAGAAATACTTCAAACAATAATGACTGATAATTTCTCTAAAATTTCTTTAAAATACCAAACCAAAAATCTAGTAAGTGCAGAGAACCTACTCAGTAAGATTAATGTTAAAAACCAGAACCCTGATCCAGGTAAATCATGTTGAAATTATACAAACATAAAGAACTAATACTGAAAGTGGCCAGAGGAAAACTGATACCTCCCCTATAGAGAAAAGATGAAAATTATGCTTGACTATTCCAGGAAACCCACACAAGCAAATAAAGAATGAAGTTAAATACCAAAACTTTTGAGAATAAAACCTGCTGTTTGCATGCACTCTTTTCAAAAAGTTTTAAAGCATTAATGATGATGGATATACAACATTGTGCATGTAAACAATGCCCCTAAACTGTGCACTTAAAACATTTTTCTATAATTTTTAAAAATGCAATATACCAAAACTATTGAATTGTATAAAATTGATGAGTTATATGGCATACAAAGAACATATTCTTTAAAAAATACTTTTTAAGACCATATTGGTGCTTAACTAGGTGATAAATTGTGTATTTTGCTATGTAACTTTTAACAAATTAGCTGTATTCATTATTTTCCTCTGGGCATGAATTTTGATGCTTCTATGTGTTCCGTCAGAAAAGGAGACGCTTCTGTATTTTATCCTACTGAATCTTCTGCGTTGAAGATGAATTGATTCTAACTGATTTGCCTAGTCAGCAGGTGTTACTTTCTTTTGGTAAATATCTTGGTCTTCCACAGTTAAAAGTTGTTAAATGCAACACTTTCTTTCAAAGAGAATCTTTAAAGTTTTATTTAAAACAAAATTGGTCACAAAAGCTGGTGAAAAAGTTAATGACAAACAGGTACAAAATAGTTTCCATAACAGATCTCTAACTCACAGAAATTCCACTGACTATTCATAGGTAGTCCTACTAGCCCTCTCAAGTACAAACACTGAAATCTCAATGGTAGGAAAGTGAGAGGTTATTATTCTTCCAAAAGTCAAAGTCCATCAGGGGTAAGAACAGAAGATTAATAAAAAATACTGTAACACAGCTATACTTTAAATTTGGTTCCCTTGAACAATTAATTCCTATCCACATTTTAAATAATTTAGCAGTGCTATGGTAGAGCATTTAGAAATAACCCATATTAGCTAAGTCACAGTCAACCTAAGTGCTCTTAAGCTGATAAATTGGTAAAGCAAATGTGATACACACACATGGTGGAATACTATTCACTCACAAAGGGGCTATATAGACATTAGTGACAACACAGATGTGCATGGAAGACATTAGGTTAAGTGAAATAAGTCATGCACAAAATTAATGCTTGTTCTCTTTCATAGTGTGGGAAGCAGTAACAAAACCAAATTGCCCTGATGGTAAAGTAGTGAACAGTAGAGATTTAATAGGCATGGCTTATGACAGGGGAAGAAGTTATATAGTGCAAGTGAAGTTCTGTGATAGTTTGTGCCATTTATGAAGACATTAAGGACTGGCATTATTACTATCTTACTATAGAACTGAAACATTTATCATGCATGTACTTCAAATATTTTTATATGTTTTAAATCAAATGGTATCACAGAATACACAGCATTCAAGGACAGCAAAAAACTAAATCAGAAAACATTAGGCAAAAATGCTGCTTAGCAATGAAAATTAAGTATATGTCTTCTTTTCATCTGTACTTTCCACTGTTTTCTACTTCTCTATGAAATGGAGAAAATCTCACCCACTTCCACAGTGATAGTTCTCCCAGTATCTACCAACATATGAGCTGGAGCTGACTCGTTTATCTTAAGAGCCCTGGGACAAAACTTGAAAACTTCCCAAAGACAGATACTCAAATCCTGGATGGTTTAATTTCTTATACATTCTTGTTCAACATAAACAAATTTAAGTATATATCATTTAAATGTATGAAAGGAGAAACAATCAAAGCAAACTAAGATCTGAGCAACTCTTTCTCCCTCTATCAGCTTATCAGTCAATGCACACCAGAAACACACATTAACATAAGATACTTAAATTTATCAGGATTTACAAGTTAAGAGCTACAATGGCCACCCAGTCAGGTGTGAGAGTGCAAAACAGCTGTCTGCATGTCGAGAGTCCAATAATTCAGTCCAAATTAGAAAGCCTGGAGGTTGCTGCAGTTTTGTGGGAATCTGTATCAGGAGGCCAAAGAGTCTGCCATAGAAAACTAGAGTGGTTGTTAGAAGAAAGGAGATGATGTCCAAAGTGAGGGTGAAGACTAGAGCTCCTCAGAAAACCGGAAGCTGATCCACCATTCTTTCACTTTTTATTTCATTCAGACTGGGTCTTCTATCTTCAGTAAATCCATTTAGTCACACCCAGAATTATGCTAATGCAATCATTTGGGTGTTTCCTATACAAACTGATGCAACAGTTAACTATCACATAAGTTTATCTCACATATTTTATAACAGATTTTTCACATTTCCAGGAATATTCCTGTCTCAGTGGCATGTTATCTTCATGTGGATCATCAAAGTGATTTTAGGAATTCCAATTTGTATTTCAAAACAAACCAATACCTTATCACTAGCCTTTGTAAACATTAACGTATGTTTGATCCAGAACAGTCATCAAATTACACTGCCAACCTAAAAAACATTCTGTGGAAAAGAAAACCCTTGGGTGATACAGGGACAAAATTTTTCAAATGTTACTCATACAAAACAAGAACAAAGGTTAACAGGCACTTTAAATGACAAAGTGAAGGTTGGCTCTCACTTATTAGGTGTATAGAGGCTGTAGCTGGGCTTAGAAGGGTTTAAGCAGTGGCTACAGGTTTGGCTTTAACCTTGCCTTGGGCTTTCTCTTTCTTCTCTATCTCATCCTCTTCATGCGAGGATGCAAAGTCACTGGTCCCACAAGTGACCTTGGCCAAAAACTCTAGGACTTTTACCTTGCTGGTTTCCACGTGGGCTCTGGGACCCCACAGGAATTCGTAGCTTGGAGGATCACTGCCAGGAACCCGGCGGTACTCCAGGTATTTTTCTTTAACCAGATCTACAGTGATGAGCTTCCTGACATCTCCAAAGATGAAGTGCTTGTTTCCATCGGTGATCCCTAAGGTGTTCAGGAATTCCCAGACATCTTTCTCAGTAGCAGAATAACCATGCAAGAAGATGTTGCCGAGGAGAGACAGGAGAAGCCCAGTTTTGGGAAATTCACTACTCAGGTTATCACCGGGGAGATCTAACATGGGTTCCAGGGTGTAAGAACCTCTACCTGGATTGACTTCCTTCAGCTCCAGGCCAAAGACCAGCTCCATGCGCCTAGTGGCTATCTTGAGGATCTCAGAGAATTGCGCTCTGAACCTTTTATGGACAATTTTCAGCATTTCTCCCTTCAGAATGGGCTCCTTCACTTTATATTTAAACATCAGGTACTGCACCACCACTTCCGCCTTCTTCAACAGAAGCTCTTCATTTGAGCTCTTGGGGGAGGGGGAGGCCTTCGAGGAAGCAGCTCTCCCCCTTCTGGGCTCTCTTTTCCTGTGCTCTTTGCCTGATCTTTTGCATGATGCAGCAGGATCAGTAGCAGCACTGGTGGGCGGAGCTCCTGGAGACTTCTGAGAAAGGCCAGCAGCATTCCCAGCAACAGAGGAGCAGGAAGGGGAATTTTCTTCCTGTGTTGCAGTGGCCTGAGCCTGCTGGAGAGCTTGCTCATTACTTTCAGCCTTGCTGCGTCTCTGACGTGCACGGAGCTTACTCTTACGTCCTCGAGGCATGATGTAGGACAGCAGGCAACTGCAGTGGAGAAAATGAGATCCTATCAGTGCCTTTACCACAGACAGACCAGCCTGACTGGAACTAGAGCCTCATTCTCTTGGTTACTCTGTCCCTAAGATCTCTCAGAGGACTGAGTCTTATGCAGCAGCCTGCCAGTCCTGCCTAGGGCTAAGGTGACAGCAGGCAGTGGCAGTGAAATGCCTGTGTTCTGGTGTCTGAGGCCTCTGAGCAACTTCTGGCACTGCCTAGGCTACACCCTGCTGGAATTGTAAAGTTGATTCTTAAAGCTGCTAGAAATAGAGAAAGACCTGAGGGGAACTTCAGTACATTACTGTGACAGAAGAAAGCCATTGCTAAGAAATCAGTTAAACTGCCTATCATAGGCTTTCTGGGGCCCTCGGACCTCCTTTAGGCCTTTTGCTTTAGCTTTGCATAAAAATTTGCACCACACTCTCTTCTCTTCAGCAGTGGTTACATCCTCGGACTGAGTCTTATCTCCCTTAGAATTGAAAAGAAGTCATAGTGAGGCAGTTCAACCTCTGCAACTTAGTGAAACCCTGTCCAAACAAACAAACAAATAAATAAATAAAAAAGGGCTGCAGATGTAGACCAGGACCTAAAAAATATCAGGACTATAGGCAACGGAGAAGGGTGGGTGAGGAGGAGAATGGCAAAAGGGGTGGTGGTGCATGGAGGGGAGGACAAGGGTGAGCAAGAAAGGAGGATGAGAAAAGAAGGAGGGGCAGAAAAGTGAAAGGAGGGAGGGGAAGCAGGATTAGCAGGTCAGAGGGGAGGTGGGGAGGAGGAGGGAGCCAGCAAGTTTAGGAAAAAGGGGTGGGGAGGGGACATGGAGGAAGTTAAGAGAGAGTGGGCTGATGAAGGAGAAGTGGGGGAGAGGATGAGAGTGAAAAGAGTGGTAGAGAAGGAGGACTTGGGGAGGAAAAAGGAAGGAATGGAGGAAAAACTAGGGGGAGAGAGGGAAGGGAAAAAGGGA
>PVLA01016894.1:0-19187 GCA_004027455.1 Hydrochoerus hydrochaeris
AACATATGACATATCTGTGTTACAGTTAGGATGGAACTATGGATTTGCAGGCTGCAAAAATGGACTGTCCAGAGGTATTCAGTGAAATAAGAGGAAGACTCTGAGTTCTGAAGTTCCTTTATTGTACATTACACTCACCATTTCCTTGGAGAAATAATTCCATACATTCTTCCTTACCAAGACCAAGGGAACAAGCATTTCATGCCTCAGTTTTGGAAATATTCACCCTTGTAAGGTTTTTAATGTATTCTGAAATTTTAAATTTTTTGTTTTAACTACCCAGAGAAACCTATAAAAATAATGCTTTCAAATGAGCTTCTCTGGTTTCTTGGCGATAATAATTTTTCTCAAGAATAAATTACCAGACACTAGAACATCTCAAAGATATGTATGCCATCAATCACCTTAAATTTAAAAAAAATAAGTAAGTGAAAAATCAGGAGAGTCCTTTCCCAACCGATTTGATTTTTATCCAGGAAGTTTGTGAAAATGCCTATTAAACATCATCAATTATATTAATGAATTTTTGACAGCCTTCAATAAGATAGTACAGAATTATAGATTTTCTAAGCTAGTTAATTCGAAGGATGTGTAATAAATGAGGAGGGTTGTATATGTGTTTCTCCTGAGATGTCTGTCTACTCTTTATAGGAATCTACTGGGAGTTTTTAAACAGTGAGTGTTGTGAGAAATCAATACTTTACAAAAAATATAACTAAAAGGAAAATCACTTTTAAAATCGTGCCATATTCCTAAACAGAGAAGAATGTAGTTTTACACATACACAAGACAGAAATAAATCTAAAAGACTTTATACTTAGTAAAGCAACCATGCAGTTCAATTTATAGAGGATAAGCTCAATTGGTACATTTCAAGAGCAACAAAATGATCCATAGTTTTAAGCAAGGAGTGAGACTACCTCTGTGGTCATTTGCAGATTGGGTGTTGACTGGAGAGACAGTTCTAGGTGCCAGAAATGTTTTCAATATTGTCTACATGATAGTTTGCTGACTGTGGAGTTTCACAAATATTCATGAGACTAATAACTAAGATTTGGATGTGTTTACATTTGCACCTGCCCCCCTATAAATGAAGATGATAACTTGGTATTTAACATAGGTTCACTTATCTGTGGGTCATTATTGCATGATTTTGGCACCATCTCTCTTTAACCTTTAATTTTCCAGCCTCAGATTTACCAAATCTGAAAGAGGCTCATGCCCATATTGTGTTGGAAGAGCATCATTGTGCCACGCAAATGCAATATTTATGAAAGAAGGTATTGTATATATAATAGCATTATTTTCTACATTTCTCAGTGTAGTTTAACCAAAAATTTTAAAATTTCAGAATGCATTAAAAACTTTGCAGGAGAGAATATTTCCAAAAAGGAGTCATGAAACGCTAGTTCCCTTGCTCTTGGCTAGGAAGAATCAACTTTCTGAAACTATTCATGCTCCCAAAACTGTTATACAGGTTTAATGAAATCCTGATGAAACTACCAAAGGCAATCCTGGGTAACAAAAGCAAGGCAGGAGGCATTCCAATCTCTGACTTGAAATTACACTACAAAGCTACAGTGATAAAATCAGCATGGTACTGCCAACAAAAGTATTGGAGATCAGTGGAACGAATTCATGATAGCATCGATATCAGCATGCTATCAGGTCACAATTTTCAAAAATCTTCCCATGGAAACAGCTTTGGAGTGTATCTTGCCATTTTCTCCTGATATATTTTATCAAATTCTTCTGCTTGGACTACAGTGAAGTGATTCTTCCAGTCCCTGATGGTGCCTGGAAAACAAGGCATAGAGATTTAGATTAAATCAAATGATAAGGCCTAAGACATCAGCACATCTCATTGGTCAACTCCTAGAAAGCACCTGATACTGACACAGAGGCTGGCATAGTTGAAGGAACACTTGAGAGCCAATAGCCTTTCTGTGCCTCAGTGCCTACCATTCACAATTTTGCTGGAACAGAAACAATTTACTTCCTCCAGCTCTTTCCCAGCAGATCCTATATATATAGTTTGTTACCTGCAAGCATGACTCAATTATTTAAATCATTTAGAAACTATTCCTTTTCACGAAGTCTCTTTTTACAGGGTAGCACCAGGTAAACATCATTTGCCATCTGAGTTAAGTAATAGATTAAACTGGAATGACCAGTTATTCTCTGTAGGCATGCCAACCTCTGAATGTGCTTAATAGGAATAATACCATCAAGTTTTGAGCAAAGTTCATCAGATTTTTTTGATCTTTGTTAAACTGTTTAGCTCTACAGTAATATCAGCTTCAATATATTAGCCAGTTATGTGATAACCATTACCACATATTTACTGTAATTAAAATAAAATTAGTAATGCATATATTGTGTTTTATATCTGTTCACTCAAAGTACTACCAAAAATATCATAGAATTCTTACTTTGTGCCAAGGACTACCCTCCCAAGTAGAAAAAAGGCACAAATAAAAATAATTAAACAAAAATTATGTATTTCAATGTTTTGGAAGTGTTCCCTAAAGCTAGTTTAAACACTTGGATCTAAGTCTAAGTTGTCATGCTACTAAGAAGTGGTGAGATTTTAGGTGTGTGACAATTTGAATGTGATGAGGTTGCTGAGAATGTGACCTTGAAGGATAATGTGGGAGATTCAAAGAGAATTAATTTTAGTTGGTCGCCACTCTTAACACAAAGGAGAAAACCTCAGACTTTTTAACTCTTCTCATTCTGCTGTAGCCAAGAGGAGTGTGCTACATATCCCCTGTGTGATTTGCAAGCAGAGAATTTTTATTTACCTTTTCTCATATATGTGAGACCCTGAGTAGCACCCAAGTTATGGAAATGGCTGCTATTGAGTATCTGGTTTTCTTTCATGACTTGAAAGGAGCTATACTGGATGACTAAATCTATTTCTTCAGGTTTTTACTTCTTTCCTAAGAATTGACAGATCTTCTCCACAGTGTTTCTTGTATCCTAAAAAAAAGAAAACCCCAGAACAATGATTGATGAGGAAGGACAGAAATGAGAGAAGTAAGGAGCTCTCAGTGGTAGAGAAAGAGAATCATAAAGAGTCAAGATGGATCACAGGCAGGAAAGTTTGAGGTGAATGAAGAAGAGAAAGAAAATGGCAAAAAGAGAGAGATTGAAGAGTGTGTATCATGTAAAGATGAGAAAGAATTTCCAGGCTGATTGAATAGAGCACAGCACAGAAAGGGTACTTGAGATTTTTATGGCTAATCTAAGAAACAGTGAGCCTAAACATGGGGAGACACAGTAAGAACAAGAGAAAGATTTGTGCCTGCAGCAAATTAATCACTCTTTCCAATAATGTTTGAATAACACACAAAGCATTACAAGATCCTATAATACATGATCTCAGTAACTGGTATTTATTGGTCAAAAACTAAAAGCTTTTATTCTAAAATCAGGAAGGACACAACGTCATCCACTACCACAACTCTTATTTAAAATAGTTCTGGTTACATTAACCAGAGCATTTAGACAATAGAGAACAATAAATGAAATAAAGATAGGAAAGAAAGGTATTAAATAACCATTATTCACAGATGAAATGTTGCAGTACAAAAATGAGTCCAGAAACTACAACAATAGGCTTCTAGATATAACAAGTAAATTCCAGCAGCTTAGGTGAGAATAAAATTATTACACAAAAGTCAATAACTTCCCTGTATACAAACAACAAATTCAATGAGAGAGAAATTAAGAAAACCAGAGACTTCACGATAACATCAAATAAATGAAACATTTAAGAACCAACCTAATGAAGAATGTAAAATATTTCTGTATTGAAAACTGCAGTACTCTGACAAAGAAGATTAATGAGAATTTTAGAAAATGGAGAGATGTGCCTTGCTCAAAGATAAGAATAATCAACATTCTGAAATTGGCCATCATCCCAAAGCTGTTATACAGATTTCATGCAATCTCAACCAAAATACTGTTAGCACATCTCACAGATATAAAGAAAGCATTCCTAAAATTCATAGGAATCCATAAGAGAACTAGAATAGCAAAGACAATCCTGGGCAACAAAGGCAAGGCAAGAGGCATCACAATCTCAGGCATGAAATTATATAACACAGTTACTATAATAAAATATATATGGAAGAAGCCAAATAGCCAGCATTTCTGGTAATCAGAACAAATTACTTGGGGCCCAGGAAGAGAGAAGTCAGTGCTTCACAAGAATTGACCATGCTAGGAATGGGAGAATCCCACCAAGAAGCCAAATATCTTGACTTTCTGGTAAGCCACCCAAGCCAGATGGTACCTTCCATGAGCTTATTAGCAAGTGGGCCAATAATTGAGAATATATGCTACAAACTGAAAATAGAACAAAGCTGAGGATCAATGGAACAGAACAGATGACACTTACACAAGTATAGGCACACTGTGCCATGTTATATTTGCAAAAATGGGCCAAGTATTTTCATTGGAAGAAAGTGTCTTTAATAAGTGGTATTTTGAAAACTCATTTTCTACATGCAAAAGGCACACTAGATGTGTTCCTACCAACATACTCTAAACTAAAGTCAAACTGTCTCAAACATCTAACTACTAAGATGGAAACATTAAACCTACTGGAGGACAAAGCAGGGAGAAAACTTGAGGACATATGGGTAGGAGTAGGTTCATAAACCAAAAACACACTGCACAGGTAGTGCTTCATCTGGGATCTAGTCTTCTAAAAAAATTTTTCACATCAGTATAAACCATCCACAGAAAGAAAAGAAAATCCAAAGATTGGATAGAGCTGTTTGCCAACTGTCCCTCAGACCAAATAATTCTATCTAGAATGAATAAATAATTGAAAAAATCAACCCCCCCAAATTCAAACAAGCAATCCAAAAAGGAGCATTGAAAAGAATACACAATTCTCATATGAAGAAATACAAATGGAAAATATATATATGAAAATATTTTCAACATCATTGGTCATTTCATAAATGTAAACTAAAATAATACTGAGATACAATCTCACTTCAGAAAGAATAGCTGACATCAAGAAATAAGCCAATATCAAATACTGGAAGTACTGTAGGGATAAAGGCACATTTGTCCACTATTTGTGGTAGGGTAAACTGGTATAATAACTGTGGAAATCAGTATGGAGATTCATCAAATACTAAGATTGCATTCGAGGCTTTTCTAGGTAAATGGATGCAAGTAGAAGGCATACTCATAAGTGAACTAAACCAGAGTTCCATGTGCAAACAGCAAATTGTCACACAAGTGTAAAAGACTAAATAAAATAAAAAGGTACCATAGATATATAAAAAGAGAAAGAAATTTCTTAAAGGGAAATGATATTGTTTCATAAATCTTTCATGATTGTACCTGGTTGCCTGGGGAATGACTTTTAGGATAAGAATAAGTGATATAACAATCATTTTTAAATTTCTGTCATCTTGCTTTGAAATCCTATAGTAACATTGTATTTGGTGTAGTTGTCACTGTCATTTTGCTTTTGTTGTTATTCCTCTAATTTTTTTCTTCTTGATTTTTCAGGCTTTTTCACTTTAAATTTATATATATATATATATATATATATATATATATATATATATATTATTCACTTAGACAGTATGATGAGAACAACAGCATTTGTAACAACCTAGATTTGTCTCTGTATTCTATTGCATGGTCTGCAGTTAACCAAGAAGACAAAAATGTGGAAATAAGTAAAGATATGTTCGTTCATGGATTTGAAAGGAGGTTGTATGAACAAGCACCTTTAGGTACTAACCTCAGAATCTAAAACTTCTTGCAAAAGGCAGAATCCATGATGCAAACCTAGAAGACAGCACTCATGTAGCCAGAGAAAGGCAATAGATAGCTTTGCATTCTCTTCTGGAGGGTAAAGCCAGTGTCTATATTGTTTTCTTTTTCAACTCTCTGGTCACTAAGGTTTATTTTTGCTTATACACTTTTATTATTTTTAAATATACTGTTACAGTTAGATGTACATAATGATCACGTTCATTAGAGGAAAGCTATAATTCTGTGTGATATTTCTTGATTCTATTCTCCCCAAAATCTTTGTCCTCCCTTAAAGCCCTATTTCCCTTGTTCTTTACAAAAGCTTTGCTTCCATTTTCTTCCTTCTTTTTTCCATTCCTTTTCTTCTTTTCCTCCAACAACCATTTTTACCCTCATATTTGATTATTTTCTTTGATCAGGTACATAGCTCAGTGCACAGCCCATGGATAGCAAGAACAAGGACCTGAGTTCAACTTTCAGTACCAAAAAGTCATATAATGAACATTTCCTATTTTCCAGTACCTTTTGCATATATTTGTCTTGATTTATGCTTTGCGATACTCCCACTGAAGAAACAATATGATATTTCAACATTGTGGCTGATTTATATCATTTAAGATTTTGGACTCTTTTTTTCCTTTCCTGTCCCTCTAGCTATTGTTCCTTCTTTTAAATAATTTCTTTGTCCAAATGTTTCTTATAAATCTTGCTCTTTATTAAAACCTTTGTATCTCATTTCAGATACAATGTGATTTTTACATATGGGTCCAATTTATTTCATCTGAAGTGGTTGTTTTCAAGGTGCATCCTTTTACCTACAAATTTCTCAAGTTTATCCTTTTACATGATTGAGTAATACTCCAACAAATTTTATAAAGCACTCATGTTTATCTATTTTTCTGTTGTTAGCAACTGTGGTAATTTCTAAGATATAGCTATTACAAACTAAGCTACTTTAAACTTGGATGTGCCTATATTGATGTGGTATGATGTGTTCATTTGTTCCAGGAAGACTCTCAAAAGGGGAATGTTTGGATCAAATGAGATCTCTTATCCTAGATTTTGAAGATTCTTTACACCAACTTCCACAACATTTGTAAATGTTTACACTCCCACCAATAGTGTAGAAGGGTAACATTTCCCCACAGCCCATCCAACATTTGTGATTGGTTCATTTCTTCATAATTGCCATTCTATCTGGGGTGATATACAATCTCACCCTTATCTTACTTTGCATCTGTTAAAAGGTCAGTGATGTTGAGTACTTTTTATTTATTTATTTATTTTTTTGCCTTTTGTTTTTCTTCTTCTGAGAAGTTCATATTTATCTCGGATGCCAATTATTACATTGAGTTTTTGAATTTCAGGGTTTGATTTTTTTCAATTCTTTGTGTGTTCTAGATAAGAATCCTTTGTCTATGGGACAATCAGCTAAGACTTTTTTCCCACTCTATGTGTTTGTTGATTTATTCACTCTGTTGGTAATTTCTTTTGCTGTCTAAAAGCTGTTTAAAAATATGAGATTCTAGTTGATTCATTGCAGTATATCTCCTGAATTCTAGGTTTTGTTCAGAAAATCTCTGTGTATACATACGTCTTCAAGATTTCTATCTATTCTGTCCTCTGCCAAAGTTAATATTACTGATTTAATATTTAGAACTTTGATCTATTTTTATTTTAGTTTAGTGCACAGTGAAAGACATGGGTCTAATTTTATTCTCTGACATGTGGAAAGTCAGTTTTGCATTGGTATTTATAAAGAGAACATTTTTATTCTAGTGAATATACTTGGTCCCTCAGTTAACAATAGATGTCCAAGTTGAGTTCAATGGGAATTTTTAATCTTATAATTCATTTCATTGATCATCCAGTCTGATTTTTCTTGTAGATTTGTTTGGTCAGTTTGGTTTGTAGTTTTCTGTTTGATTTTTGTTTTGTTTTTGCCTGTGCCATGCTGTTTTTATCAGAGTGGTTTTGTAATATAATTTCAAGTTAGGGCTTGTGATGCCCCTTGCCTTTCCTTGTTTCCTGTGATTACTTTTGCTCTTTTAGATCTCTTCTAGTTCCAAATAAATTTTTGGAAATGTTTTCTCTAGTGCTGTGAAGTATGTTGATGGTATTTGATAAGAATTGCATTAAATCTATGGAACCGTTTTGGGAATATGTCTATGTTGGTTCTTCCTATCCATGAGCAAATGATACCTTGCTATTTTCTTTTTTTATTATTTGAAAAAGAAAGTAATAGATGTAAAAGCAAACAGATTCAGTACAGGACAGCAGAAATTAAGAATAATTAATACATTATATACTATGATCTTCATAGTAGTTACTTAGAATAAAACATTGTAGTTCCTTAGATTATCATCCAAACAATATTAACAGAAATTTTTCTTTAAACTAAGGGAAAGTAGCTCTAACACTATTTTTTCTAGGGTGTATTTTTTTTCTTACCTTGTCCTTATTTTTCCTTTCCCCAGCATATCCTCTTTTCTTTTCATCTATTTCCTACCAAACCACAATATTTACTCATTCAATTTCTCACAATAGTAAGACAATGTCATGTTTACACATGTGGGTCTGATTTTTTTCACTTATGAGTATGGTTTTGAATTGCATCCATGCATCTATCAAAGTCTCAACTTTATCATTCTCTATCACTTAGTAGTACTCCATTATATTAAAATGATTTTTAATCCATTCATCCCTTCATTGATACTTGAATTGTTTCCAAAATTTAGTGGTTACAAATGGTTCTACCAGACATGGGTGCAAATCTCTGTGTTTTAATTAATCTGCAAAATACTCAAAAGAGGAATAGGTGGATAAATGAGACCCCTAATCCCAATTTTTGGGTAACTTCCACAGTAGATGCACCATTCTGCACTCCCACCAGCAGTGGAGAAGGTTTCTACTTCTCCACACTCTGCTAGCATTTGTTATTGGTTAACTTATGATATTAGCCATTCTTTCTGCAATGAGGTAATAGCTCAGTGTTGATTAAATTTGCATTTCTCAAATGATCACTGATGGTGAGTATTTCCCAGTGTATTAGTTGGTGATTTGTATTTCTTCATTCAATGAGTGTACATTTATCTCAGATCCCATTTTTGCATTGGGTCTTTGACTGTGGGGAGACTGATTTTTTTCAAATCTTTATATGTTCTAGATAAGTCTTTCTTCAGAGGTACTACAGAGTTCCAATTTTTTCTACTCTATGAGTTGTCTTTTCACTCTTTTGGTGATTTCTTTTGTTATGCACCAGATTTTAAATTAGATCTCATTTGTTGA
Organism: Hydrochoerus hydrochaeris; assembly: GCA_004027455.1. NCBI lineage: Eukaryota > Metazoa > Chordata > Mammalia > Rodentia > Hydrochaeridae > Hydrochoerus > Hydrochoerus hydrochaeris. Next base: position 9,079 of record PVLA01016894.1, read on the forward strand.
TACTTTGTAATATTTCCAGTGTGTGCTGGATTTTCTTCAGAATGTCTCTGCCTACCCCAGTGTCTTCAAAATTTCTACCTGGTTTCTCTTCCAAAAGTTAAGCATTTCTGTTTAAATACACATAGGTCTAGTTTTGGTCTTTGGTGTGTGGAAAGCCAGTTTTTCCAGCAGCATTTAATAGAAGCACTATCATTCTTACTGTGAAAATGTTTCATTTCTTTGTCAAATGTAAGTTAGTGGAGAGTTTTTGGATTTCTGTTCTTTTTGCACTGATCCTCAAGTGTAATTTTTGCCACTAGCATGTTGATTTAATCTCAGTGGTCTTGGAATATAATTTCAGGTCAGCATTTCTGATACAACCTGACTTGTGTTGTTGCTCACCATTGAGTTTTCCTGTTGTAGATCTTTTCTGGGTACAAATGAATAGTAAGAAAGTTTTCACTACTTCTCAGATGATCTACTCATGATATTTTTATTGGAATTGCATTAAGTATGTGAAACACTTGTCGTTGTGGCTATTTCCCTATGGCATGTGTTCCTATCTATGAGCGAGTGATATTTTTCAATTTTTGGATATCTTGTTTGAGCTTATTTTCTCACAGTATTGTAATTTTTAATGTGTAGATCTTTTATTTTCTTTGTTAGATTAACTGGTAAGCATTTATTTGTTTGTTTTTGATGGGAAAGTGATTATGAGGTGTGTAGCTTCCCTAATTATTCTTTCAAGTGTCTTAGTTGTTGCTGCACAGAAATTCTATTGATTTTTTACTTTTGACTTTGCATTTATCTACATTAAAATTCAGTTATTGATACTGTCCATTATCAGGGGAAGTTTTTAGGCTTTTCTAAGTTCTTCCTTTAGTTATTACTATAAATTTTTCTCTCCTATCATTATTTTTATTTTCACTCTGCACAATGTTTCGACTGAAATAACAAAAAGGTGTGGAGATAGTGGACATCCTTGTCTTGTCCCTGCTTTTAAAGTGAAAGCTTTCATTTTTTGACCATTTAGTGTGATGTTGGTTCTTCGTTGGTCATAGATGGCTTTATCAGATAGTTAATGGCCATCTATTTCTATTTGCTACATATTTTTTATCATGAGTATTGCACTTTATCAAAATCATTTTCTGCATGTATTGAGATGATCCTGTGATTGTTGTCTTACAATGTTGCAATGGCACATTACTTTTATTAATTTGTATATGGTGAGCCATCCCTACATTACTGGGATGAATTCTTTGTTGTGTTGTAAAGCCTTCTTCATGACTTGATGCATTCTCCTTACCAGTATATAATTGAGGAATTTTGCATCTATGTTCCTTAGGAGATAGGACTGCAGTTATCTTTTTTTGTTGGGTCTTTTTCTACTTCTGGTAGCATGGTAATACTTGCTTCCAGGAATAAATTAGCAAGAATTGCTTCACTTCAATTTCACTGAAGAGGTTCCAGATTGTCGGTCTTATGTTTTCTTCAATTTTCTTATAGGATTTAACTGTCAGTCCTTCAGAACTTGCAACTTTGTCTGTTGGTAAACCTTATTTATTTGCACTGGGAGATGTGAAGTTCCTTTCTATTATGACTTCTGAAACATAGAGGACTGGAAACAGCTAGACTCAAGCATCCCACTGTGAGTCAAGGCCATTTCTGGACTGGAGGGAAAGAAAACAATGGGCACAAGAACAAAAAATCTCAGTTTGGATGCCAGCATGATTCACGGGCCTCCAGCAGTCTTGGAACAACCAGACCCCAGTCCCTTCTCACAAGCAGGTTGGCAAACACAAAATACCAACACCCACACCTTCATTGCTGGCTGATGAATGTGACTGGAGAAACATAGGCTGTGACCATAAGCGATCCATGTATGGTGCAATTTGATACATAGGGTGCTTTTGTGTTTCAATAGCTTTGCAGCTTTAGGGCAAGTGTCCGTTCATAGCTTCAGAGGATAATGACAAGCACTGTGGAATCTAGTGGGAATCTCCTTCTGAAGGTTGTAGCCATTGATCATTCACCATAGTGTTGTTTTGAGGTCCTAGATTGTTTCCATTTTTTATTTGGGGAGGGTTTTATTTCTTTTGTTTTGCTTATGTTAAATTCAATAACAAGAGAAGCTAATTTAAGGATTTATTTTACCATAATAATTTAATTATTATGGTAGTAATTTTGGATTTACTTATGGCTTGTTTTAACATTCTTAATTGCATTCATTTTTTTGTTTTTATTGTTTCAATTCTATTCTATTTTGCTTATTACTGTGTCTGAAGTAAAAGGCAGTTATTTTGAATATATGGAAAGGCATTATGGTAAAAATTATTGTTTTCCTAATATTTTGAAGTTCTGTATATTTTAGACTTTTTTGTTTTGATTGGTTTTATTCCATTTTAAATTCTTTAATAAAATAAAATACATTTTAAATGGAAAGAAATATATAATTACTTTCCTATCAACCACAGTCATCCTTCTATGCTACAGAATGGGATAAGTTATCCTAATATCCAACATCCTATGTGCCCAACTTCAACATTACAGAAATATATGATATAGTTCCCTCTCCTCTAGTACTACAGCAGTCAGAGTGCACACATCAACTGACTTTGCATCTTCACTTCTTTTCTGTCAGTGACATGGAAATTGTACACCGCTGGACACATCTTTGGAATTCACCTTGTTGTTAGCATCATCACAAGCTCTGTCCTCAGAAATTTGCCTGCTACCTGTAAGCATTGCACTCTGCCTCGCAATGCTGAAATATTGTCTTACTTATTTTGAGTTGAAACAGAGTAGAAAATGGGAGGAAATCATGAACCAGAATTAAAGATAACCACAATTAAGGGAATAAAGACAAGAGCATGAATCTCATGCATAGTGAATTTTCATGCACACTGAACATTGACAGGAAAGGTAGGAAACAAGTTCCACAGAATAAGGTAGAACATGCAGTGAGGAGGTGTGTGCTGACTGCAAAACAAAAGTTACCTTCATCAGTTCTTCATAACTCAGCACCAGGACATTTTCCCTCTCTTTCATGGATAGCCAGCCATGAACATGCTCAAATCATGACCCATAGAGCACTGCAGAATGTATGATATATTACAAAATGCAGAAAATAGCAATCCTTCATAAATATTTCACATTTTCCCCTCATCTATCACTATATTATAGTACAATATGCAAAGTTATCTTGTATATATTTTCAGAATATAACATAATTTTGATATGTAAAATGTAAAAATTAGTGACATAAAACACCAAAGTCACCAAACACTTGCTCTTCTAACTGGAAATGGAAGGACGGTTCAGTAAGTAAACTGTGAGATGTGTGTCTCATTGTTTCACTTGGTAGAATGCTCTCCAGCCATATCCTACAAAAAAATTTAACCTGCTCCATGGTAGAGAGCTCCTTCATCTTCTAAAGATAAAATATTTTTTATTTATTGATTTGTTCATGAACATACAGTTAGCTTCCAAGTTTTAGGTATATTAAGTTTTGCTACTATACTTCATGGTACACGTTTCCATGGTGATGTTAAATTTTCCTGTGGGATGCATAGAAAGAAGTTTTTTGCCCACATAGATTTTCTTTCTTTCTTTCTTTCTTTCTTTCTTTCTTTCTTTCTTTCTTTCTTTCTTTCTTTCTTTCTTCCTATTACACCTTTGCAGTTCATGCACCTCAAAATTACTTTGGTGAATGTTAACCTGTACATAATTCCATTTTTTTATTCCTCTTTCCTTCCCACCTCCCCGATACTCTCGTTTTGCTTTCAATATTTTCATTCTTTTTGATATTATTAGTTTTAGCTCATGCTGTGGCAGGTAACAGTTACATTTCTTGGTCTACCTTAGTTCCTTCTAATGGCATGTCTTTATTCTGCTTATTTTTCTTGCCCTTACCTCTCATCCTTGATCTCTTGGAAACCTTTGTTTTGTAAGCAGTCTCCTTGTGTCCATTCCTTGTGATTCCCTTTCTTTGTACTTTGCCTTACTCAAACAAGAGATAGCCTAGAGTATTTAAGCTTGTATATATGGTTGATTTGGCCTCACATTATATTTCCATGAGCAAAAATTTTCCTATGTGTGAAGTTTTCCCTTATTAAAAACTAAGCATTATTCCATTATGTATAGAAATCGCATTTTCTTTATCTAGTTGTCTGCTGAGGAGTATACAATCCTATTTCACTATTTAGCATGTAAAAATTGTGTTTCTATGACAATTTGTGTGCTTGTATTGCTGTAGTACAATGTTTTGAGCTCTTAGGGAAATTACTTATAAGGGGGATAGCTATGTCCTGTGGAATTTCTAATTTTAGTTCTTTTAAACAACTACATATTGATTTCCAAAATATTGTAGTCACCTTCCCAAAAGCAAGGAAGGAGGTCTCTCGTTTCTTCATAGTGTCAGCACATTTTGTCTTTTTTTTAGAACTCCTGAACCATGATAATTCTGTCTGGAGTGTTATGGAATCTTAGTGTTATTTTAATTTGAATTTATATCCAGCCAAAGACATAGAATATTTTTTCTTAAATATATTGATCATTTATTTACTCCATTTGCCCATTTTTCATTAGGTCTTTTGTAGTACATGTTCTCCTATTTTGGAGTTTTTTTATTCTACATCTTAGTACACTATCTGAACAAATATTGGCAAAAAATTTTCCCTTTGCATATATGAACAATTCATCAACCAGTTGCTCCTTTTTCTGAATCTCCTTGAGATAGAATCTCAGTATGTAGTTCAGACATCCCTTTAATCATATTATGTTGCAGGCAAGCTTTGAACTCACTGATACCCTCCTACCTGATCCTCCTGAGTGCTAGGATCAGAGATATGCACCAGTAAGACCAGTTCAAATACATTTTTTATTTGTTGTGATGCTTTTTTTAATTCATACTGTTGTTTGTTTGGCAATTGTGTTTCCACTTAGAAAATGCTTTCCAACAGCTATGGTCTCAAGTACTTTAATATTTTGTATTCTGATAAGTATAATGCTTTTATTTTAATGCATTCCTTCTAAAGTCAGGATAGAAAAAGGATACCAACTATTACCAACTATTTTCAGCATAGTACATGAAACAAGCCAGACAAGTCAGGCAATGGAAACAGAAATAAATGCATGGGTATCAGAATGTAAGCACTCATACTTCATTGGAGGTTGACTTTATATTTTGTACTGAAAACCCAAAGAAGTTGAAAAAATTCTTAGAATTACCAAGCAGTTTCAATAATTGTCTCAGCTCATTTTCCCATTGCTCATACAAAACTCGAGAAACCCAAATTAAAAGGGGAAAGATTTATTTATCTCTCAATTTGTAGAGATTTCAGGTCATAACTGATTGGCTACAGCTCCATGTAATGGTACACACCTGTAATCTCAGAGCATGAGGGGCTAAGACAGGAAGATCACCAAGAGTTTGATGGCATCCTGAACTACAAGTATGTTCAAAGTGAGTCTGAAGCACACAGAGAAATTCTCTCTCAAAAAAGGCAATGAAAGAAATGGTAGTTTCTAAAAGAACCTGGAAGAGGAAAAAAAATCCAGACTCTACAGTAGATATTATGAAAGGAAATGAAACTGCTCAAAAGAAAGAACAACTGGGATTGGGGAAAGGAGAACAGGAGAGAAAAATAAAACAGAAGACAAGAAAAGACGAGACAGGATTGACTGCCTCCATAACAGTATGGTATGTTAGAGCAGAGTTCATGGCAGCAGAAGATGTTCAAATAAAAGGAGAGAGTCCACAATCTTCTTTCTGTGCCATATAGTGCATGCAGGCCACTCTCCCTAGGATGATTATAGCACTCACAATTTAATGCCTGTATTAAACCATCAATCAATCACAAACTGGATTCAGCTCCCTCTAAAAACTCAACCCTCATTACTCCCTAAGGATTTGTTGGGACATGTAGACACAAACCATAACAGTAATGTAACAAAATGTTAAGATCGCCATACAAAAATCATTGGCATGGTAATAAACATGATGCAGAAAAAAACAGATTTGCTTTAAGGTAAATTAAATTATAAGTTATCCTAACCAAGGAAATAAAGGAAGCCTGCAAAGAAATTGCAATGCTCTGATAAAAAAAGATATTAAAGAACATGTTAGACATCAAAAGTGTCTTTTTGCTCCTGGAAAGTCACAACATATATTGTCAAATGTCCATACACCCAAAATTCTTTCAAAAATTCTATGCATTCCCAATCAAATACCAACAATGTACTCAGAAACATAGAGAAAACAATCCTATAATTCATGTGGGAGTGGAAGAGACATAAAGATTAAAAGCAATCTTGAGCAACAAGCGTGAAGCTTCAGGCATCAAAATGTAGGACTCATATAAGGAACCCAAAGTATAAATACTATAAAGAACAAAATAAAAGACAGATTATAGGAAACCGGGAGATAGATCTTTTACAAGTGCAAAAGGGACCCAAAGATGGAGTGTTAGGGGACTGAGAGAAGAGGAAGAAATGAAAAGAATTGAGTGCATTATGTTTATGTAGCAACTCCTCATGTTCAATGTAATCATTTTGTACTCCAAATATACACTGATAAAAACAAAACTTTAACAATCACATCTATTAGAAAGTCCAGCCAATAGGGGTGAATATCACCTTTTAATCAAACTAGGATTTCTAAATATGTTCCTGCATGCAAAATACTATAATAATTGAGTTTGTTTCTGCTGTTTCTTTTTTATATTTCTCTTATAAAATTTTGTAGCTTCACTGCTCTTCTTCACAGACTGAGGCAGAAAGAATGCTGTGAGTTCAAGGCCAATCTAGGCTATGAAATGAGTTCAAGGCCACTTTGAGATTCATAGCCTATTCCTGTGTCAAAGTGAAAAAACATAAAAAATAAATGTTTGTAACCATTGCATACCAGCATTCTGCAATAGCATAGCTTTTAACATACCACACACTCAGTCTTTTAAAATAATAGCAATAATGTGTAAGGTGAAAAGGATATAACACTGGTACTCAGTGGAAATAATAGGCCTTGTAGTATCACTACCTGTTGTGGTGCACACCTTCAATCAAATAACACTGAGGGCTGACTCAGGAGGATTGCCCCAAGTTAAAAGCCAGGCAGAATTACATAATTTAAGGCCAACTTGATCTAGAGACTTAGACACTCTCACAAAAAACTACTACTACTACTAATAATAATAATTTCACTATAGCTCATAAACTGAAATATATAGTAGTGCTTAGTCTGTTTTGATATTTAAAAGTGCCCTTATAAGCATAAAATTATAATAATTAGAATAAAGCCCTAGTGTTCTAATTTTAAGACTGGCATCACTAACTTTTAGGGTGTCCAGTAATCAAGGTGTGAGGAACAGTGTTAAGAAAGACGTGCTAAGTGGACAGTCAGTATGTCAGCCTTTACTCCAAACTCAGGAAGTACCAACAGAATGATGGGACACATGTAAGAAAACCTGCAGCTATGGTGAGTCATCTGATAGTTCAAGCAGCAAAATTGTTAGGTTCCAGGAGACAGGAGATGGAAAATATATACTCAGCAAAGAGGAGGGTGACTAAAAGGGGAAATGTCATATTTCTTTTAATGAAAGCTACACGATGAAACAAGATTGGCCACTTCTTGCATATATCACAGTAGGTAAAGGCAAAAATAAGAAGAGTTAATCAGCTCCTTCAAGGCCCCAGAAGTAATACCCTGAGAACCCTATGCTGACCTTTTTAAACATGAATTAATTTTGAGTAAAATGGGTTTTCCTGTATACATGATCTTAAATAACCAATAAAATGTATTAAACAAAACATAATATCTTGTGGCATTGTAGCTTCACATACCTGAGAAGAACGTGTGCCCTGTATTTGACTAGTTCCCTGTCTTTGACCCAGAGGAGTGAAAAATGACTAAGGGTTCAAGTCCCATAAGAAAAGCAGAATGAGCTGCACCCACAAGAGAAAAAAAATAACATGCACAACAAAGAAGTAAGATAAAGGCGTCTAGTGAAATTAATGTAAGTCTCTAGCTAAATTGATTCCACAAGGATGTCTTGCCTTGAAGTTTTCTGCTTTAAAAGGCTTTGTAACCTTCCCATTTGGGACCACTCATTTTGACTCTGAAACAGGGTTCTACAGGTTGTTTGCCAAGCTTAGCTAATAAAATTCCAAAATTTGTCAATTTGTCTGCTTGGATTCCTATATTGTTTAATAACCCACTTCAATGGAAATATAAAACAGAGAGCTGATCCAGGTGGGGGGACACACTCCTCGAATCCCAGAATGTGGGGGGCTAAGGGAGGAGGAATCCTTCAATTTCAAAACCATCTTAGGCTACAAAGAGAGCTCAAGGCCAGGCTGAACTGCACACCATGACACTGTCAGAAACAGAAAAACAAGCAAACAAACAAACAAACAAACGAAAATCTGGACTACATCTCAAAATGGGCTTCAAACATCATGTAAGCTACTCCTGGCAGTCTCTAGACAACACCAAAAACATTGTAACCTACTGTAATAAGAGGTCCTGTTGTCAGTTTTCCTAGCTATTCTGAAAATCATTACATGTGCTGGTGCACACCTGTAATCAAATAACTCTGGAAGCTGATGCATTAGATTTGTCCAGCCCTCTGTCAGCTTCCATGACTTTCTGAAGTCCCAATTTTCCAAAAATAAAGTAAGTATTAAAGAATTATTCTTCTTTAAATAACAAATCCAGTAAGGCATGATGACACACTCCTGTAATCCCAGCATTTGGAAGGCTGAGGCAGGAGGATTACTATTATTATGAGATCAGCCTGGAATACAAAGTGAGCTCGAAACCAGCCTGAACTTCATAGTGAGACCCTATCTCAAAAGGCAAAAAATCAAAAGGAAACAATAAACAAAACCAAGTCTTCCTTTGTCTCCTTTGAATCAGTCACAAAAGGTGTTCATGGCTACAAAGTACAACTTACAGTGGAAGTTTTGAGGCCTAAATTGAAAGTTCCACTGACCTAGTGTACACCAAACCATGGAATACATTTAGTTGGTCTGTTTTCTGGAAATTACTATAAATAAAAATCTAATGATACCAGATTTACTATTGACAGAAGTAGGGAAAATTATATGTGTTCTTAGAGTGCACTTGTTTGTTGACTAAACACCTTAGGATAACCAAATATAAATGTTAACTATAAAAAACTTATGCCAATACAACACTATCTCTACATTTGAAATGCAACTTTATTCTACTTTTAATTTTTTACCCCTGGTTCATTAACATTCTTATAAAACTTATATCTCCACAATTCTCCAGCTCAATCGGATCTTCACATGTGCTATTTTCAAAACACGTTATGTATAACTTCCTGACAAATTTAAGTTTCACCTTGTATACCAAATGACCTACATTCACAAATACTGTTAATGTCATTTGTCCCCCAGCTTCAACAACTTGCTGAAATCTCAATTTTCCAAGTATAACGTCATTTGAAGCCTCTTTAAACCACAAAACTAGGTCTTCCTTTGCCTCCTTTATATCAGTAAGGAGGATTTAAATTCTTCACTAGAAAGGCATGACTACAACTCAAAGCCTAAAGCAACCAGGAAAAGAGGGACTCTCATCCCTACTGCCCTTAAAAATAGAACATCAAAGTCTCAGGGAGAAAATAAGATGGCTTAGAAAAACTGGTAACTGAGAAAATGAATAGTCATAATTTTAAAATTGTAGTAGATGAAAGTCCTCGGTCAATGACAAAAAATGACTGAATGTTCCAATACCTGCTCCATTCTACAAACTGCTTAAAAGCATAATGACCCAATAATCCTGAAAATTGACACCCATGCCTTTTATCAGTAAATTTTCCTTCAATACACAGACCTCCATCCTCAATGAAGAGACACAATGAAGAGAATGTTATATCTCTCAATTTGAAACACCAGCAAATGACTTACATTTAATATACCCACAAAGTAACCTGATGACACTAGGAGTACATATCTGAGATCAGCAAACTTGAGGATACTCTAATAACATGCAGGAAACCCTGCCCCAATCATAGTGTTCTCTCTTTTGAGCATTCACACTGCATTCTCCTAACTGATTAGTATAAACATTTTGGCTAATAAATTATTTTTGCCTTTTGCCTACATAT
>PVLA01016895.1:0-19183 GCA_004027455.1 Hydrochoerus hydrochaeris
ACCTCCGTCCAAGCTAAGGACAGGGATGCCTAGCTAAGGCATCCATCCAGATACCTCCGTCCAAGCTAAGGACAGGGATGCCTAGCTAAGGCATCCATCCAGATACCTCCGTCCAAGCTAAGGACAGGGATGCCTAGCTAAGGCATCCATCCAGATACCTCCGTCCAAGCTAAGGACAGGGATGCCTAGCTAAGGCATCTATCCAGATACCTCCGTCCAAGCTAAGGACAGGGATGTCTAGGTGGGAGTGCTGGTGCACACCTGCCACTCCTGCACTCTGGGAAGCCGCCGAGTCAGGAGGTTTATGAGTTCAAACCCAGGCTGATTCTGAATTTCACTGGTTAAAATCTCAAATAAAAGCTGCTATTTCTGCTCACTCTTTGTTTAAAGAGACACTGGAGAAGAGGCAAAGTTCATCCTGTCATTCTGACATCGCCTTGAGGAGCTAGGGGAGACGGCCTAGATCCTGTGACATCCTGTGCTTCCCAGCCACAGTGGGCATCACCTGCACACACGGGTGTATAAGCCAGCGATGCCAGGGAACACTGGATAACAAACACCCACAACTTTCCACTGACTTCTGCAGCTGCTTGATTTTCGGTTCCACAGATTTTTTTTTTCCCTTTGTACCAGGGATTGAACTCACGACCTCACGCTTGCCAGACAGGTGCTTATGCCGGTGAGCTAAATCCCTGGTTTAAATTTTTCTACTCTTTTTTCTTTTCTTGGGTACTGGGGGTCGAACGCACGATCTTAGGCTTACCACTGAGCTAAACGCTCGGGCCCTGGTCCCACAGATTTTTGACTCCCATGCAATGGGGAGAGATGTTTCAGTAGATTTCTTAACAGGAACAAAACCAGCCTCATTAATGAAGAGAGCAGTAAGATAAACTATCTTAAAAAGCAATTTTAGGTTACTTATCTTCCCAGTAAAGAATATAATTCTCTGTATCCCTCAATAAATATAAACATATTCATTCTAAAAGTTCAAAAGGACAAAATACAGTAAATGTCACACTGGCTGAAACCATTGTCTGCAAAGGCTTCTGTCATTCACAGGATCCCAGGATAGCTCATAGACGGACAACTAAGGTTATACCCCAAATAGCGACAGCTTTCTGTCACATATGGATTTATTTAAACCCTTCTTGAATGTATTTTTTTCACTGTATGCAACAAATCAAAAATGCAAGCACTTAAAAAAATTGCAAGCACTTCAATGTAAAAAGTGCTTTCTTCTTTGTCCTAAAACCTCTTTCAAGCTTGTAAATATCCTCTGTTTTTTGTTAAAGAAAAAAGGGGCCTTGCTTTGATGGCACTGGTAAATCAGCAATCATAAACTTTCCTCTGTTTCTTTACCCCATCTCCTTGCACCTGCTGATTTATCAGCACCACCTTTTGAAATGAGCATGTATTAACTGTACTTACTGATGGGGCACCCAGCTGCTATTTCCACACATGCCTACAGCATGCACAGATCAAACCCAGCCTCCCTTTCTAGTCTTCCGGACCCTCCCAGCTCCTAGCAATCACTGGACAACACTCAGGTTAACATTTTTTAGGCTTCCTTCTTGGTCTGTCTTGACACACCATTCTCCATTTCTATCCAATTTACTGTCAAAGACAAGATTCCCTTCTTTATGGCTGGATACTATGCCACTGTATATATGCACCATGTTTTCTTTGGTAAATCTATCTCTACAAATCAGTTTGAAACATAAATGCTGGGGATTTAGCTCAGTGGCTTAAATGCCTGCTTTGCAAGCACAAGGTCATGAGTTCGATCCCCAGCACCAAAAAAAAAAAAAAAAAAAAAAAAAAAAAAAAAAAAAAAAAAAAAAAAAAAAAAAAAAAAAAGAAAGAAAGAAAGAAAGAAAGAAAGAAAGAAAGAAAGAAAAAAAGAAAGAAACATGAATATATTTAAAGTCCTTCCATGTACAGTGGTACAAACCAGTAATGCCAGCACTCAGGAGGCTGAGGCAGGGGGATAACTGTGATTTCAGGCCAGCCTGGCTATACAGTGAGATCCTGTCTCAAAAAACAAAACACGAAACACCAATAACAACAACAAAAATCCTATGTAACATCCATGGAAAAGTAATTCATGAAAAGAGCAGGAACTTGGGATTGGGAAATTCCATTTTTTCACTTGAAGGAAACCCTGGCAGCTTCCCTCCGGCACCTTGAATCTCCTGCCTTGCACCTCTCGGACTTTAAGGCTGTGGCTGAACATGTACCACATACCTTGCAGGGTTGATTTGATAACCTAGGCCATGCCTGATGGAGGGGTAGGGGCGCAGTATGGGTTCGATGTGCAGAGGGAGGGCTCTCGTCCCGGGGGACAGAGCAGACTGAGGGAGACTGTAGCATGATGTAGATCAATATCCCATTTAACACCTTCAGAGCTTCGGTGACTGGAGTCCATGGGAGGATGGATGAGTGGTTAGGGAAAGCTGACCTCTGTGTGGTGGAGCTGAAGCGGAAAGGAGAGGATGCCCCCTGGCTCCTGGCCACTCCACCCTCCTCAGGTCCCTCAGGGATGGATACTGAGCCCCCAAAGGGCTGGGCTGCTCTGCATGAGGACAGGGAAGGTGGCCCCCACCCTGGCAATGTGACACTGACCAGGGACAAAGAGAAGTGGGCCTCAGAGTGAGGGAAGAATGCCCAAAGGCCACTCTCCTGCTGTCCCGCCTTCTCTCTTGCAGCATAGTGCCTTTCCAGCCTGCTCCATCGGCCTTCCACGCAGCTTCTTACCTCCTAAGGCTGTGCTGAGAACGGACGGACGGAGGGAGCAGTGGTTCTGCCTTGTTTGGAGGTGGTGTGGGATGGATGAGAGGCTGTCCTGCGGTGAGCAGCCCAGCAAGAGTGCTAGCACAGGTTTGTCTGCCGAGCAAGGACAAAGAGCTTTGGGGAGGGAGGGAGCCCCAGCTGAAGGCTGCACATCTCAAATCCACCAAAGAAGGTCTGGGTTAGGTTCTTTGAGAATTTAAGTGAATAACAGTACTAGGGCACATGCCATTTTCACAGTGGGCATCATGCATGGTTTCACTGGGGCAAAAAAAGATTTCCCAGACTTGCTTTCAAAATGTAAACCTCTGGCTATTTCTAAATACAAAGTAATGGACTAAGTCCCAGGAAAAAACTCATGTTGGCAGGAAGATGAAACATACTCGCGCACTTTAAATGTATAAGCACCAGAGAGTTTGAGAAACCTGTTTTCTTTCCCTAGCAAACAGAAAACGTCAAGGTCAACAGTTGAAATTTCCATGTTGGTTTCCCTTCCTCTCCTTTCCTTGTTTTCTAATGGAAATAAAACTTTTGAATTTGAAAAAGAAAATCTAGACTCAAGAGCAGAAAGGAGAGCCGCTCCTGCTTCTGGGGTCTCCCGAGCTCGGGGGAGTGGATCTGTGCTTGGTTGTCCTCAAGTGAGGTGAAGTGAGTTCTCCTCACTAAAATGTCAATAGCATCTATGTTGCAAGCCCTGGCACTGATGTCAAGCGTCACAGTGCAGAGTCCCTGCTTCCCAGCCCACTGGCCACACTCCACCCCAAACCAAAGAGCTCTCTAGAAGAGTCTACCCACTACCACATCAAAGACCCCAGCCCTGGCTGGCAGGTCTACAGGGAAAGCACAAGAGGACAGCTGTCCTTCCTCATCACTTTCCCTCTAGTTGGTCCCATCTGACACTGACATGGACTCTAAGCTCGCAGGGCTATGAGGCTTTGTCTCAGACAGCTTCGTTCCATGAGGTTCTGAGCATCTCTTTATGCCAGGCATCACGGGGACCCCAAAGATGGCTCAGACATAAATCCTTTTTCCAGCTACTCATAGCCAGTAGTGAAGGTGCCACCCATTTCACCAAGGCCAGTTCCTAAATGTGCCAACCAAAGACAGCGAGGAGGCAATGGTGACGGAGGACAGCCATCTCTCTCCAAGAGGCCCCGGCAGGAGGGGTAAGCTGAGCCATAGATAGGGGTAAAATTCTCAAGAGACCTTTTTCTAGAAACTGGGTTTTAAATGCATAAATACAAACCAAATATTAACCGTGCTTAGAAATCTATTACAGTCCACAGCAGAGCGGGCACCAGCCTATGGTAACCTAGTGATAATTAAGATCTCCCTGCAGGGAGACCCCTAAGAAGGCTCAGCAGGAGGGGACTGAAGCTGGTCTAGAGTTGGCAACCCTTGCCCTTCATGGAACCCAGCCAGAGAGAGGGGTCCATAGCTTGCTAACCTGCTGTTTAATGATGTGCTAGCATGGTACATTATTGCTTTGTTCCATGATTCACAGGGTTTCTGACTTCCTAATTCCCAGGACACTGTATGACGGATAAAGATGGTATAATCCTTTCCACAATTGGGTCATAAGGAAAAGGATTTGAAACTGAGAGAAGGCAGCACAGTATATATTTTGGATGAATTTTTCCAGTGGGGAGCAACACTTGATAATCTCATGCTCACTTTAGTGCAATGAAAGATAGCTAAAAGGAAGCAACTCAGGCATGGTGCCGCACACCTGTCACCCCGGCACTCTGGGAGGCTGAAGCAGGAGGTCCGAAAGTCCAAACACAACCTGGGCAGCCCAGCAACATAGCGAGACCCAATTTCAAAATGGAAAGAAAAAAAAAAAAAAAAGGAAGCTGGGGGTGTGGCTCAGTGGGAAGATCTGGGTTCAATTCCCAAAACTACAAAAAATAAACCAAACAAAAAGATGCACGAAGTGCAGGCACCACTGGCAAGGGGGTTTGTGAGGACCTGCAAAAGGAGGTGAGAATCTGGCAGTGGGCAGGTGCCTTATAGCTCCAGCAGCACTGGCTCAGCACTGACGTTCAGATCTCCCGCCTTACACCTTCTGGAAATGAGTTGGGGACACCCACATTCCACCTCTCCCCACATGCACCCCATGTAGCTGCCTGAAGGCCAACCGTGTGGGCCTCAGCAGACAGCACAGGATCCCAGGTCTCCATGATGCAGGTGCTTGGCTGAGCCCAAGCAACCCTTCAGCTGGCAACACGGGAGTCTCCCTCCGCTCAGAGAGGGACAGTGCAGGTCAAACTGCTGACCGATCCACAGGTGGAGACCAAAGGGAGGGCGGGAAAGGGAACCCTGCCGACACGAGGTGGAAGAGTCTTTAATCTGAATTTTTTACCCAGCAGAAAGGCAGAGGACAAGCAGGGTCTAGGGTCCCCAGGGCCACAGGCGTGTTCCGTACCGGAACAAGGCCAGAGCGCTCCCAGGAGCCGGATGTGGGTTGGTGCACAGGGCTGGCACAATCCCAAGGAGGCTGGGCAAAGGGTGAGGCATGAGGGGACCCAGCTGCTACCGACATTGGGTCCCACTGGGAAGGTATGCCTCGTGTTCTTCAAACCTTATATTCAATATATATATATATATATATATATATATATATATATATAAAATTTCTTTCTCCCCCAGGAGTTTCTGCAAAAATGTTTAACTTATCAAAGCCAAGAATAAGATGAAGATCACTCATGGAGTTGGAAATAGATTTTTTAAAATTGTCTATGGATATTTATGGAAATTAATGCTCAAAGGACTTTATTGCTTACTCCAAGTCACAGGCTGAGTGGGATTAGTTAGAACCGGAACCTAGAACCTCTGACTCACAAATCTCACCTCCTGCTATACTACAATGTGAGCCAAACTGCCCAGGATGGCAGGTCACCATGGGGAAAAGGGCTTTTCTCCTGATGTGTGGGTGATTCCCTGCAGACCTCCCCCTTAATGGGAGCTAACAGGGCTCTGGCTTTCAGTACCTGCACCTGGGAACCAAACCTTGCTTTGCAGATTTTGAAGCTCTGTTAGTAGAGGCCACGTTGTTTACGGCGGTGGTGTCTGTGTGATTAACCCACCCTCTGTTACTATGCAGGTCTTTCGCGAGCGCTGGAGGTGCTCACTTTTCAAGCGTCTTCACCCGATGCTGGGTTCCACCCGCTGTCTACAAGTGGTCTCCTGGCTTTTCCTGGAAGCCCACCTGCACCTGCACATCTAAAGAGCCTCTCCTGCACATGGGGCACACCTCTGGGCCCTGCTTTTTGTTGTTGTTTGTTTTTGAGACAGGATCTTGCTATGTAGTTCAGGCTGATCTCAAGTTTACTATGTAGTCCAGGTTGGCTTTGATCTCTCAAGGCTCCTCCTGCCTCAGCCTGCCGAGTGTTAGGATTACAGACATGCACCACCACACCCACCTTCTCTATATTTTTATCTGCTCTGCCTGTCTCCACCTTTCCTTAGAGGCTTTACCCTGCCATGCTTACCATAACTGTAGACATGGTTCAGAGGTGGCTGTCTTGCTATGTGTTTTTTCTTTTTCTTTGGTGCCAGGTTTCAAGCTCAGGACCATGTACCTGCCAGGCAGGCACTGTGCCACAGAGCTACATCCCTGACCCCTTGCTGTTTGTTTTGTTCAACCCTTGATCTTGTTGTTGTGATCCTTTTCCTCCTTTCCCGCCTTCCCTTGTCATGGTTGTTTTTTTATAATCATATTTACATTTAACGGTTGGCTTTTCATCTGTTGGCTCTTTAAACTGCATTTCGTAACCCATTTGCAGTGGCTAATAACATAATACCATGGACAGGGAAGTTAGGGGGAAAGTGGTTCATCTTGGCTCACAATTCTGGACAAAGGTTGAGGGGCTGCATGACAGACTTTGAGCTACCAGTGCCACAGCCCAAGCCACACAGAGCTCTGTGACACGAGACAAGGCCGTGCTCTTGCGCTGGGCTTTTCCACAGGCCGTCCTCAAGGGAAGCCAGGAGCCCACCAGTGACTAATCCACTCTAAGGACAGGACTCTGACCTCCTCCTCCAGCTCTCACCGTGTTCTGCTTTTCACGTCTCAGAAAGAAGTCATTTCATTCGTTCATTACGCTCAGTGCAGTGTGGGGAAGCCGTTCTCAGGGTGCTGCCTTCCAGCCGACCCAGTGGTGGTGAACCTGTGCCACTGGTCCACAGCAGACTGTATCCCTGAAAGCTCTACACGGTTCACTCTCCCTGGTGAATGAATGAGCGGCTTTTCTGGGCTGGGCCTTTTGCTCTATCACCTCTGTGTTTGAGCCACCAACCCCAGATTGAAACTTCTGAGCGGTGACCCAGAATAACCCTCGATTCCTCTCAGCTATAGGCCTCCGGTATCCTGTCCCAACAATGAGGGACATGACCAGGACACCAGTGGCCATCTCCACTCCCAGCCTTCTCATCTCCCAGACCTGCGGCCAGGCTCGGCCCCCTTGCCCTCGGCTCCCTTTGCAGCCCAGCACGTGGCCTTGCCTCTTAGTGGACCTCACCACTTCCTGCAGGGCTTGTGCTTCTCCAAACACAGTCCCCCTCCCCCCCAGGGCACCCCCCACCCCTGAACGTGGTAGTTTTTCTGGTAAACTCAGCATGCAGCAAAGCCATAGCTGCTGCTGTTCTGCACCAGGCCCTGCCCTTACCCCCACCAGCTGGACAGGGGCTCTGCTGAGCATGTCATCAAAGTGAAACTAACTCCTTGAAGTCACAAGACAACAGGTAAGTTTCCCACACAGATCAGATTTGCAAAGTGCCCTGCCTTAATCCTTACATCCTTTAATCCTTACCCAAATTTCCCTAAGGCCACCTGATGTGAACCAGACAGTCACCTTCTTACGCTTCTCCCTCCCCGGCCCCTTCCAAAGAAGGTTATTTGGATGGTCTGCTTTCATCTCCGCTGTTTCAGCACCTCTGTCTCTAAACCCAAGCTCCCCTGCTCAGCCCACCAGAGTGATTACTGTTTTATGGAATGGAGTGTTATCCAACGCCAGGTGAGGTTGTTTGATTAAGCTAAGTAACTGTGCCCTTTGACAGTGGACTGTGTCACTTCCGGTTATGCTGTCCACCCCTCCTTCCACCTCAGTCACCAGCCATGATCCTGCACCCCTTGTACCACTGTCTTTTTATGCCAGCAGAAAGCAGCCCAGTTAAGGATGCCCTCCCTGGTCAGCCTTGCTCTGCAAGCCGGAGAGTGGTGCAAAAGGCCACGTCAGTCACCCTGTAGGCCCCTGGCCCCAGAGACTTGCTGCTACCTGTCATGCCCACATCTGCTCCATCCCTGTCATGAGAACAACCCAGCCCTGAGTCCCCTCTCATCCCAAGCCCCGACATCCTTTCCTCTCCCAGGGCTCAACCCACCTGGCCTCCTCAGCTCCAGGGGGGTCAGTTTCTACCACCAGTGCCTGCTCCCCCTTCTTTCCTCAACCCCCTTCTTTCCCGTGAAGCCATTCATGGTTTGCCCATCATAAAAGCAGAGCTCCCTCCACGTGGATTCACCCAGCCTCGGACATCTCCTTCCCATCACAGCCAGCCCCTTCCAGGGCTGTCCGCACTTGCGAAATCACCCTCCTATCTTTGCTGCTCACAGTGGCTTCTCCCCCTAGGACTCACACCGAGGTCCCCTGACCCCACATCACCAAGCCCTGGGACGTGACTTGATCTTCATCTCCAAGGCCACCGGGGACAGCTTCATCTTCCTGGAGCCACCCCCCAGGGTTTTCCTCCACATTCTTCTTCCTACCTCAGTGGACCTTTCCCTCTAGAATCCTCAAGGCCTCTTCAGTGCTCACCCCTGGGGCTGTCCAGGGGACACTGATTTCTCCTTCTCTCCCCCTCAGTCAGCCATTTCCCCTAGTGAGTCGGCCGCTGTGGCAGCGGACTCCACAGTGACCAGCCACCTCTTCTCATCCCAGCTGTGGTCTCCCTGCCTACGTTGCTTCTTTCCCTCTTGTTCCAGGTACAGATGCAGGACTGGGCAGGGCTCCCACCTGCAGCCTCTTCCTGCAGCTTCCCTAGCTGACCACAAGCCCGTCCTAGAGGTACAGTCTCAAGGGCTGAGTCCCAGGGTCACTAAGAGGGAAGGGATGACAACCAGTTATAGAGGCAATGCAGAGATCACAGGAACTTTTATGATGGGCATCTGCAGCCTGGAGCACAGGCAGCCTGCAGATGCTTACCTGTCCTACACAGCTTCTCTCCTCTTCCCCTAATTCCTGTGGGATGGCACCTACCACAGAGTCTTAGCTGAGACACCCTATACACAGGACTGCTATACTGCTGTTAACAGTGATGGCAGGATCTCACCTCCCAGGATGGGCCAATCAAAAAGTCAAACAGTAACAAGTGTTGGCAAGGACCCTGGCACACTGCTGGAGGGACTGTGAAATGGGGCCCCTGCTTTGGGAAGACTCCCCCACCCCTCTGCTGATCACACATTGGGTTTCCGCAGGACTCAGGAACTCCATACCCTGTCATCCCACCCAAAAGAAGGGACAACATACACAGAACTTGCACACACGTTTGTCACAGCATTATTCATAATAGTGAAAAAGTAAAAACCATGCAAATGTCCATCATACTGGACTGTGGGCTGTTTGGCATATAAATTAAGTTCTGGTAAAGACATCACAAACAATGGCACATGGGCTCAGAAGATGTTTGTGTCACTTAAGAATTAGTTCCATTACATGTGAAGTGCAGTCCTATTTAACAAAACAAAACAAGTACATTTTGCACTGGGAAATATCTGGAAAAACATACTCTGAATATCTACCTCTAGGTGGTAGGAATATAGATGATTTTTTAAAATACGGTTTTCCATATTTCCTAAATGATTTATGAACACGATGCTTTTATACTAAACAAGTAAATATGAAGTCCAACAAAAAATGTATACACACTTCAGGAAAAGAAAAATAGTGGGGTGTTTGTTTGTTTGTTTTTTGTTTTTTTGTACTGGGAATCAAATTCACAACCTCACACATGCCAGGCAGGCACTGTGCCACTGAGCTATACCCCTGGCCCAGTGTGATGTTTTTCAACAGATGGTGTCACCCTCACATGGGGGGCCCCTAGTGGATGTCATATACCACAGAAAACCCACTATACTGCTGGTCTTTGGAGAAGACATTGAAAATGCACGTGCAGCAATCTCAAGACCCAGCAGCAGTTCACCATTCTAATAAATGTAGCACTTTGAGCACCTCTTGTAATTGTAGAGTCCAAAGGCAACTCGTATGAATCTTGTGATGGCTCATTAAATTTAGTATTAAAATATTTATATAAGAATGTCTTTTCCTGAAGTGCATATACATTTTTGGAAGACTCTGTGTATTGTTATCAGGTCTATTTTAAGAGTAGTTATTATAGAGGGTTGTTAAAGTTTAGTAGAAATAATGGCAGGAGTAAGGATAGGAGGCAACTGCCTTATTCATTACAGGGCAGCTCAAAGCCCTTGGGCAGGGGCTGGGGATCTAGCTCAGTGGCACAGTACCTACCTGGCAAGCATGAGGTCCTGAGTTTGATTCCCAGTACTCCTTCCTCCAAATAAAGCCCTTGGGCCCCTGACCACTCCATAACCAGAGGAGTTGTGGAGGCTGGGGTGCTTGATCTGGAAGAGCCAGTCAAGTTCTTTGGTCATCACAAAGTAAACATTTCCAAGTTCATAGCACTCCTGTAATGATTAACATAAAGTAGCATGATCCAGAACAAAACAGAACCATCCTGAACACGTTTCCCCAAACACTGAACTCAAGGAAGTAACCTAAGATTAGGAGTCCACCACAGTTCTCCAAGGACCCGAAGAACCAGGCACAGGCGTCCCTCCACTTTCCCACTGAACATCCTGGTCTATGTCTTGGAACACCCAGTGTCTCTGTGCCTCTGGAAAAATTCCAGAGCTGCTGTGGTCTCAGTGCAGATGAGAAGAGGAAAGTTGGGTGCCAAGGGGGCTGCACTGTACTGCACTGATTCTGCCCAGGTAGGAAAAGTAGCAAACAGTTCTTAACAGAGCAATGAGCTAGAGGATTCAATACCACTTTCCACACTAGACAGGAAGGCACTAACCCACAGAGCCCATAAACTACACACCTGCACAAGTGAGATGTTGCAACTGAGAAAACATGCGGGAGTCTGCAAGGCCAAGTCAGAGGCCACAAAGAGGGGGTGTCCCATATACACCTGCTTTCCCACGATGCAGATGTACTTACCTCTGAGAGGTGGGAGCCTGCATTTGAGTGGCTGGACAGTCCACTGGGAACTGCTGCCTCTACTTACTTCCTCTCTCACACCCCCAGGGCACAGTCCAGGTGCTCCCTGTATCTGGGAGTGTTTCCAATCCAGCATCAAGGCTATATGCAGACACAACCTCTTGATTTGTATGTTTCCCAAAACAAGTGACAATGGGACTTGTGGCTGATGGTGGGGTGGGGCAGAGAGCACTGGTCCTGGAGCAGCTCTTAGTTACACAGCACCCCGCCAGACAGCCTTGCCCCCCATCTAACCAGTTTCCTACCAGTTAGCACCTTCGTTTTTTTGTTATCGTATGGGGAATTGAACCCAGGACCTTGGGCTTGCCAAGCAAGGGTTGTGCCACTGAGCTATATCCCCTGACCTGGTTAGCTTCTTATATTTCTGCTATTTTCAATGTTGCTATGACAAGACACACAGTGCTCAAGTTCAGGCACGCCTGTGTACGAGTGTACAATCTGTACTCACCAGGACCCTGACTAGAGTATCCCTTTAAGTCACAAGAGTTTTGACTCCTGGGGCACAAACCCACAGCAGCTGGCAAGACTCAGGGACAGTGTGCAGAGCTGGATGCCCACCTGGCCTACACACAGGGCATGGAACAAGGGACACGGGACACCGATGCTCCATCCCCTGCTGGGTCACGTTCAGAAAATGGGACAGGTCAGACTCCCTCCCTGCCCCATGAACTTTGAGAAATATTGACAGCTCAGATGTCACTCTCTGTACTCAGGTGTCTTTTTGTTTGCTTTTTTCCTTTTGGCACAGCGCCAGAGAACGTGACTCGATGACATTCCGAGGCGGCAGGGTCCCTTGCCCAGGTGCTTTCGGCCTCAGCCCCTGCAGAGGTTTCGTGGCCAGGTGCGGGCCTTCCAGGCCCTCCAGATGGGCAGACGTCCCGAGTCTGGACGTGTCACCCGCAGCTCAGGGACCCCAGAGGCGGCCTGAAAACCAGCCCCGGGCTCTGGGTCATTCGCCCAGGTGGCTCTCACGGCTCGCTGGGCCAGCGTGCGGAGGGCGCGGGACGGGCGCAGGACGACGCGCATCGCGGCGATGCGCGGGGACCTGATGTCAACGCTCTGGCCAGCGCGCGCTGGGCCTCGCTGGGCCCCAGCCCGGGAGGTGGGAAAGCTCTGCGCCCCGCGCCCGCGGTCCCTCTATCCTCCGCCCCCAGCACGTTCCGATTCCGCCTAGCGCCCCACTTCCGCCCCTGGTCTCTCCCTCCCTCGCAAGGAGCGGCGCTGCGCGCTCCCGCCAGTCGCGTGCCGACGCGCGCCGCGGTGGCGTGTGCACACGTCATATCGGCCGCCCACCTCCCATTGGTCGCGGCCCCCTCACCAGACGCAGTGCGGACGGGCGCGGGGGAGGGGCGGGGCCATGAGGGGGCCACGCCCCTGGGCGGTGCGCGCAAACGGCGGGTAGGCCGGGCCAGGTCACGTGGTGCGGGGCCACGGCCCGCCATATAAGTGGAGCGTCCGCAGGGCACTGCGGCCGGGTGTGCTGCCTCTTCCTCCTCTCCTTTGCGTGCTCACCGCCTCCCTACCTGTGCTCGCTCGCTCTCCGGCCGCGAGCGGGTGCCCCTCGGCAGGTACGCGGGTGCTGGGGGGAGGGCGGGGGTTCCGGCTCGGTCCCGCCGAGGCGGGCTTTAGCACGACTTCTCTGCTGCCCACAGGACCCTCGGCGCGGCGCGCACAGATGCCCAGGTTGCACGACCACTTCTGGAGCTGCCCCTGCGCCGCGCGGCGCCCGAGCCCTCCGCGAGCTCGCGCCGTCCCGGCGCCAGGCATGCTGGTCGCCCCCGCGCCCACCGCCCCTGGGGTTCCGCACGCCGACCCTGTGCGCCAGAGCCCGCGGGTCAGCAGCTGGCACCACGACCTGGTGCAGAGGAGCCTCGTGCTCTTCTCTGTCGGGGTCGTCCTGGCTCTGGTGCTCAACCTGCTGCAGATCCAGAGGAATGTCACGCTCTTCCCGGACGAGGTGATTGCCACCATCTTTTCTTCGGCCTGGTGGGTGCCGCCGTGCTGCGGGACGGCCGCTGGTGAGTGCTCTGCGCGGGACTGGGAGGCGGCGTCCCCTGCCAAACCCCTCCCAGCCCGGGAGCAGCGCGTGTTTGCAGAAGACTGACAGCTGGCATGGCAGTGTCTGTGTCCAGAGAAGGACGACCGAGAGGGTGGGGAGCCTGCGCTGGCCACCCGCAGCCCTGAAGTTTCAGGAGCAGGGATGGAGATGAGGTCGGAGATAATTGGCTGTTTGAGCAAACCTGGGCCGGGCTAAAGAGTCGCGTCCCTCTAGCGTCCGGATGACAGAGGCCCAGCTGTCACCCAGGGCCCGCGCCCAGGGATTGGCCACCTGCAGAACTGGTGAGGGCAGGGCTGCACACCATTGGCTGTGAGCGCGAACATGTTACCCTGCGGGTAGCTGAAAACAAACTGTCACGTGTGCGGGAAGCCCGTTGCTAGGGCAGCAACTTGTTAGCACTTCTTTCTGCTGTGGCTTTCGGCCAAGTAGCCACCACCACCATTCCCAGAGCATGTCTCCTGAGCGAAGGTCTGGAGCAGAGGCCTCGTCGTGAGAGGGTAGCTTTCAGAACACCTGACCTGTCTCAGAGACGCGCTAGAGCCCAACAAGAAATAGTTAAACTGTAGATTGGTGCGTTTTTTAATAGGGTTTCTTGATTATAATTTAGCTAGCTTATAAAAACGTTGTATGGTTGTGGCCCAGTAAATTGCTAAATATTCTAATGATCATTTGTTTATAGAGCAAACATTTATCAGGTGTTTTCTCAGCCTCCACTCAGCAGCACTTGAAATATAAAACTAGGCAGGGCAAGCACCTCTGTGCTCCCTGGCGGACTTCCACTGGCAGCGTGCATGCGTTATACACTTTGGTATGTCCCTTTATAGCTGTGCTTTACCCTAGCTCCATCTGGTTGTGACCAGATGTGGAAACTGAGGCACAGAGGTTAAGTATAGCATGCCGTGTTCCGGCATCCACAGTGGTGAGTGCAGAGCTGCGACTGGCAACTCTGCGGTCGCCCTGCTGGATCCAGCAGCAACAGCACAGTGCGCACCAGCCAGGCAGGGTTCAGTCATTATTCTGCTGGGACAGAAATTGCTCGTCTTTGTTCTCAGAAAGATGGGACCCTGCTTTTTCTCTGAACCTTGGGCTGTGCTAATGAAGAGTTGTTTTTTGAAAAATGGAGCTGGATTTGAAATTGCACTTTTCAAGCACAATTTGGTATTATAGTTTATTTCTTTTAATCAAAAACAATCTGCAAAATGAGGTTATTTGTAACTGGAACGTCAGTGAATTCCAGGAATGTACCATCGTTTCTCTGATTCTTAACTGGGTGCCTGGCCAACCCTGCTTCTCTGTTCACTGTTAAAGAACCTGAATGCCCACCTCTCCTTCCAGACCAAGTAAAGCCATTACCTGGCTTGAGTGCTTCTGTCTGGGTGCACTTTACATGAGAACCTTGTGTCCTACTTGGGCTGCAGACAGCTGCTTAGCCACTGTACTCTTTTGGAAGGCTTGCCATCCCACTGCTCAAATGGTCTTTAGGGTTCTGTGTCTGTGGCACTTTCCTGACTGCAGATCGAGGGGTCTCTTCCTCTTCCGTCCACCAGTTACATAATCCTCTTCATGTCACACATGATAAACCCCAGGAGCCACGTCCACACAGCACACTGGGACTCGTGGCCCACTTTCCTCTGCCTGGCCCTTTTCAGGGCAAGGTGGCTTTGTCCACACCATGCTCACGCAGCAGTGCTCCATGTCTCCCGGAGCGTAGCTGCGGCACCTGAGGGGTGGCCAGTGCCCCTCTGGGGGTTGCTTAGAGTGTTAATGATGACGGTTCCAGAGCATGAATGTGAAAGCTGTGGCTTTCAGCTGGTGTGTTCTAACAGTGTTGTCTTTTCCTTAAACAGCTGTTGTCGGCTTACTGTACCCCTGTATCGACAGTCACCTGGGAGAGCCCCACAAGTTCAAGAGAGAGTGGGCCAGCGTCATGCGCTGTATTGCAGTTTTTGTTGGCATTAACCACGCCAGTGCTGTATCCTTGACTCAATGTGCTATGTCTGGAGGGTCCCATAGGTCACATAAGTAACCACGGTATTGTTTCTGTTGAGCATCTGGTATCGTACCTCATCCATGTCTTTTAAAGTATGTCACCTGTTTGACACCAGCAGGAGTCTTAGGGTGCAGTTCCTAGAGTCCCTTTACATTTTGGGACACTGTTAGATACTGCCAGAGCCAATATGTGTTCCCTGTGCTCCTTTCTCAGTTATCTTTTGGCTCCTAAGAGTTCTTGTCATAATTTCACTTTGATATGGCTTCCTAGTGCCTATGACAGAAGGGACTGGAGAGAGAAGCTGTTGTTACATTGCAGGAGAGCGCCTGCAGCTGCCCCTCATATCCAGGGTCAGTCATGGAAGACCCGGAACTTAGGGCATCTGTGGGTCGAATTCCTTCTGCGCAGTATGCTTTGGCTTTGTCCATGGTGCCCTTTTAAGAATTTGTCCATAGTTTGAAAGATTGAAATTTTCTTTAGAACAAAGTGTTTCAGTGGAATGGGCCGTTACAACCCAAGCTGTTGCATACAAGGAAAGAATTGCCAAACGGTGCACCCAGGGTTAAGTAGTAAGCAGCTCCCTTTATTAAAGATCATAGGAAGAAGCTGTACTCAGGGCAAGTCCACACCATCAGATAAAGCAGACAGAAAAAGGGTGGTAGAAAAACACTGCACTCAGGTCAAAGCACATAAAGATAGCAGCAGCAGCAGAAAGTAGACTTTCAGGAAGTAAAGGATATGCACTTCAGTGTTAGGGGCCTCCTGCTGAATTTCTAGGTGTGATTGACAGGGGCTGTGTCACAGTGGAGGTGCTCAGCACAGACGCTTGTCCCGAATTCACTCTGATCTTTATTATGGCAGGGCAGGTAGTACATATCAAGGGGCATATCAGCAGTTTCCTGAGCCTTTGTTACTTTCTGCATCTTGGGACGATGGAAGTAGTAATAAGTAGGATGCTGTTTAGAATTAAGTGAGGGTGACTCCCTCAGCTCAGTTGTTGCTAACTACTAAGACGAAGAGAAAGATATTCTTAGAGATCTTCAGCTTGCTTTCCCCCATGTTAATTTAATATATTTTGTTTGTTTGTTTGTGCCAGTGATTGGACTCAGGACCTCGCACTTGCCGGGCAGGCGCTATACCGCTGGGCCATATCCCTGGCCCCTCCCCTGTGTTAATAGATGATGGCTCCAACAAGGTAGTTTTGTCATCAGTTGAGCAGAGTTTAATGACAGCTCCAAGTGCCTGTTCTGGGTGCCTGGAGATCATCGTGCAGACTTGGAGAGACCTTGCTCACTTTAAGTCACCGAAAAGAAGAAAAGGAAAAAGTGATTCCTTCGTGGAAAAATACCTTGCCTTATGACTAGAGGCCTGAGAAGAGTTATGTTAACTTTGAGGGACTATGCTTAAGTTCTGCGTTGACTTGATGATCTGGGAAGCCGGGCCGGCTCCCTGCGCAGCCCTGTGGGTAGTGTTGGCTGTGTACTGAGGAACCCCTATGAGCAGCACCTATGGCTTTAGCGTTTTTGATCCTATGAAAAACTATTCAGCTTTTCTTTAACTTCTGCATCACCAGAAATTGGATTTTGCCAATAATGTCCAGCTGTCCTTGACCTTGGCAGCCCTGTCCTTGGGCCTTTGGTGGACATTCGATCGCTCCAGAAGTGGCCTTGGGCTCGGGATCACCATCGCCTTCCTGGCGACGCTCATCACACAGCTCCTCGTGTATAACGGTGTCTATCAGTAAGTGCTACTTGGCCTCTGCCCAGTGACTTGGTCATGAAATCCTCAAACTGCTTTTTCTCTGCTTGCAGCAAAAACCGAGTGGTAACAGTAAAACACGGCATTCACCGCAGCAGTGTGTGGTTACTCAGCATCTTGTAGACCCCATTCTAGAAATCTTTGCCCAGAATCACCCTGGTGGAGTGAACTGCTAAGGCTTAAAACTTTGTTTTTTTTCCTCTAGGTATACCTCCCCGGATTTTCTCTATATTCGATCGTGGCTCCCATGTATATTTTTCTCAGGAGGTGTCACAGTGGGAAACATAGGACGACAGTTAGCTATGGTAAGTGAAGTGACCACTGCACAGCCTCCCCTGTCTGATTTGACAGAACTACCTCAGGTGCTCCGCTGTAATCTGCTTTGACACATGTCTAGTTCAGACCCAGTAGCAAGCAGACCTGAGAAGAGCATGTAGTAGAGAGGTAGTAGTACTCAAGTGATTGTTTGCCTCATTTTAAAAATTTACAGATTTCTAAAACTTACAATCTGTGCAAGAAGGCTAGAAGGTTCCAGAGTAGTCATTGCCCTCTGGGTGTGGCCCCTGGCCTATCTTGAGTTTGCATATCTAATGAAGCAAGCAGCAGAGAGCAGCTCCTGAGCAGCTGAAGCCGATGACCCCCCTCGGTGTCAGGAACCCAGATTACCAAGTAAAATGACACTTATTACCCGGCTGTGTTACATAGGAACAGAGGACACTGAAGACCTGCTTTTTAGCCGCAAGTGACTGCATTCTGGCCAGGATACAGCATGGATCAGCAAGCAGGGCCCTTTTGGGGACACATGGCCATGTGTGCAGGGCAGGGTCCTCCTGAGAATCACAGTACATGGCTTGATGGCTCAGAGTGAGAGAGAAGGCAGTGCCACCTCCCAGGGCACAGCCACATCCTGAGGGGTGGAAGGCAGAAGAGAGGGTGGTGTCAGCAGTTCTGTTTCTGAGGTCAAACTGGGCATTTGAACGCTTTAGTTTTAAAAGCAAATGCAGACATAGAAATATTACTTGTAGGTGAGTTTGACTGAAGGGCTGAAGTAGAATGAATTTAGAAAAAAACTAGAGCCTTTGCCCTCAGAAATAAGCTCCAGCCTCCTCAGAAACTTACCTCAGCGCAGTGCTATTTTTATAGTGGCACGTTTATTTGCACCTGCTGAGTGGAATTCACCAGGAGTTGAATTCAAATGCCCCTTCAGTGTTGCTCAAAATGAGAAGTCATTTCCAAAGGCTAGAATTTGGAAAGTGTCCCTCTGGTTTCTGAGTCTTAAGCATCTTTTTTCATCTGCTCCTGTTAATTCCCTACAGATCTGCTGCCAAAGCAAGAGTCTCTACTGAAAAAAATTATTTCTCATGGCCCCTCACAGAGAATCAAAGGGTTTTGCTTTCTGTTACGTTAAAAATCTGCGTGGTTAGATAGTCTCACCTGAAAATGATGTGCTTCTGAGCACACCGGGTCGTATCTTACTTGTTCTCAGGGAGAAGTGAGGAACTCAGGAGTTCTGTATTGCTGTGTGTGTGTGTTTTATCGGTTTGTTTTTGTGGTAGTGAAGATGGAACCCAGGAGCATGCTACCACTGAGCTACGTCATGTCCCTTCTCATCTTGAGACAGGGTTTTGCAGAGAGGCCCAGGCTGCTTCCAGACTTTCGACCCTGCCGCCTCATCTCCTGAGTAGCTGATACTACAGTGTAGATCGTAGTGCTAGGCTGCTTTAAGATTTTTGAGTGTTCTTTGGCAGAAAATTTCTGTGAAGAATTTTGGAATACAGTTACCCTCGGTCAGTTACCTAGTCATTCGTTAAAATGTGAGTAGCATAGGGAGAGTTGGCCGTTGCAGCTGTGATGTATCACTGTGGTCGCACCTGCACACTGACGGCTTTTGGTCAGTGTTAGAGCATTCGGTGGGCTTTTCTGTCTGGGGAAGGTGGAGCTTTCACAGTCTGTGCAAGTCCCAAACCCTAGAAGCGGCTGGAAGCCTGTTCTGGAGGCTGGGATGAGTGCTGAGTTGCTGCTGGGCAGCCCACTGCCTGCCGCTCTTGTTCACATGTGGCTTTCCCGTGGTCCCCCGCAGTCCCTCCCTGAGGGAGGAGTGGCCGTGCATGCCAGGGAGCACTAGCGTGGCTCTCAGTTCTGTGGTCTCAGTGTGGTTTCCCGTGGTCCCCCGCAGTCCCTCCCTGAGGGAGGAGTGGCCGTGCGTGCCAGGGAGCACTAGCGTGGCTCTCAGTTCTGTGGTCTCAGTGTGGTTTCCCGTGGTCCCCCGCAGTCCCTCCCTGAGGGAGGAGTGGCCGT
>PVLA01016896.1:0-19183 GCA_004027455.1 Hydrochoerus hydrochaeris
CCCTAGAGGAAGGAAAACGGGGCGGGGGCAGGGTGAAGAGAGAGAGACGGAGGCAAGTTGAAGTTTCCCAATCAAACCTCGTTTTATTGAACAATGCTCCTGGCTTATAAAGAAGCGGGGGCAGGAAGTTACGGATGGGTCACTGTCATTTCCTGGGTGGGGCGAAAGGATCCTGGGAAATGTAGGCCGACGCACTGGACGCCCACAGGAGAGAGAGATGGAGCGGCAGCCATGAAGCTATCATGCTGCTCCCTACATGTTGTATTAATACCAGATACTGAGTTCAAGGGCAGCCTGGACTAATAATGAGAGCCTGTTTCAGAAAACTACACGTATAAACAAAAAAGAATAAATCCCCTCTGTACACACACACACACACACACACACACACGCATGCACACGCATGCACACGCGCACACACACACACACAGGGAATCTATGTATAAACATCTTGTAGAGTATCTGGTGGAACTTTATCTTGATCAAGTCTTTCATTCTGAGGAGTCTGACTTTTTTGAGTTCTCTGTGTATTCTAGATGTTAGTTCTTTCTCCATGGAATAGCTGGAAAATTTTTTCCCTATTGTATAGGTTGTTTCTTCACTCTGTTGGTTGTTTTCTTTGCTGTGCAAAAGCTTTTTAATTTGATGCAATCCTATTTTTTGATTTTTGGTATTATTTCTTGTGCCATAGGGGTTCTATTTGAGGAGTATTTGCCTACACTTATGTCTTCAAGGGTTCTACCTATTCTATTTTCCAGAAAACTAAATGTTTCTCTTTGAGCATTTAGATCTTTATTCATTTTGATTTTAGGTTAGTATGTGATGAGATAGATGGGTCTATACTCAATCTTCTGCATAGAGATATCCAATTTTCCCAATCGCATTTATTAAAGAAGATATCTTTCCTTCAGTGTATGTTTTTGGAACCTTTGTCAAAGATCAAATAGCTGTATAGACCTGGAGATGTTTTTGCTTCTTCTTCTTTTTTTTTTATTTTGAAGATAGTAGAAATACAACAGAACAAGACAGAATAAAGCCAACTGAGACACTGCAGTGAATTTGGTACAAAACTTCACAGCAGGTTACCGGGATAACAGCAATAGGTACCATTGTATATCTCATTATCTTCACAATAGTTGTCTAGTCTAGCAAAATCAAACCAAAGACAGAACATTATAAAACCAATCAAAAGAGAATTTGAATAGAGTAAAGCAATTGATCATAATGAAACAAAACTGAAAACAACACTTGCTTTCAAAGAGAAGATAGAGGAGATCCCCTTTATTTGCTATATTGCATACAGTCATCCTGGCAAAAGATGTTAGCTCTGTCCCCAGTTGCGAACAGGGAGGTGGGAAGGGGCGAATTGCTTCTTTGTGCAGCTGCCTTGGTTCCACCATGGCTGTGGCTGGATTTCAGGGGCTGCTCACTGGTTCTCCTCCTGCTTCTTCTATTCTGTTACTTTGATCCACATTCCAGTTTCTGTGCCAGTATCATGCTGTTTTAGTTACCATAACTTTATGTGTAACTTCAAGACTGGTATTGTGTTGCCACCTGCTTTGCTTTACTTACCCAGGATTGATTTTACTATTCTGGGTGTCTTTTGTTTTCATGTGAGTTTTAAGATTATTTTCTTTAGAAATGCTATTTTGATTGAGATTGCACTAAATAGGTATATTAGTTTTGGAAGTATATATATTTTGACTATATTCATTCTGCTTACCTTGGAACAGAGGATATATTGCTATTTTCTGATGTTCTTATCAATTTCCTTTCTCAGAGTGATATAATTTTCTTTGCAAAACTCTTTCATTTCTTTGGTTAGCTTAATTCCTAAGTATTTAATTTTGTTATCTAAGTATTTAATTTAATCTTTTCTTGATTACTTTTCTCTCACTGATGAGACAAAATACCTGATGCTCAAATGAAGGAAGGAAAGGTTTATCTAGCTTACAGTTTTTGGAGGTTTCAGTTCATATTCAGTTGGCTCTGAGGCAGGGTGGCATGGCTGAGGTTTAACCATTCATGGTGGCCACAAGCAACAAGAGTGAAAAGGGCAAAAAGAGTAAAAGGAGAAGGCATACTTATTTCCCTCCCTTATGTTGTATGCCAGCTACCAACAATCCCAGCACTAGACAATGAACCAATCACAAATGCTAGATTCAGTGGCCTCCATGACCACATGAGGTTTTGGGAAGACATCCAGACACAAACCATAGCAGTGCTATTGTAAATGGTATTGTTTTCCTAATCTCTTTTTCAGTGAGTTCATTACTAGCTTATAGGAATGCTATTGATTTTTGTGTGTTTATTCTGTATCCTGTTACATTGCTGAATTTGGCTATTAATTTTCAGAGTCTTTAAAATTTCTTGTTTTTGTTTTAAAGGGAATAAAACCAAGCAAAATAAAACAAAATAAAGCCAATCAAAACAAACCATTGTAAGTGATATAGCACTTCAAAACTACAGGAGATCAACAATAGTTACCATAA
Organism: Hydrochoerus hydrochaeris; assembly: GCA_004027455.1. NCBI lineage: Eukaryota > Metazoa > Chordata > Mammalia > Rodentia > Hydrochaeridae > Hydrochoerus > Hydrochoerus hydrochaeris. The sequence continues at coordinate 2,493 of PVLA01016896.1, forward strand.
TGCCTCTTGTTGTCTTCAAAATAGCTGCCCATACCTTCAGACAAATACCTTCAGTAAAAATCAAATAAAACAAAACAACAAAATAGAATCACTAAAAACAAAACAATGAACACAATAGAGGACTTAAAAACAAGATAATATTAAATCCAAGATAGCTACCATAATATATCTTGTTATCTGTGAAATAGCTGCCCATGCTATCAGATATAATAAAATCAAACAAAACAAAATAATGAAACCCAACCAAACAAAACAATAAAAATGATACAGGACTTCAAACAAGACAATAGGGAATTAACAATGGCTACTACTTTCAGAAGGAGATCCTTTGAGTAGATGATCAGACTACCATCTTTGGCCTGCAAAGTCAGTAAAACACTAAACACTATAAGCATTAAATTGTGTTTTACCTCAATAGCTATAATCACAGCCTGTGTTTCTCTGGATCAGCTAGTTGCTTAAAGGGTAGTGGTGATGGGGACCCTAGTTCTTCTTGTCTCCAGTGCTTGCACAGGAAAATGCTGGCATCTGGATCTCCCCCCATTAGCCTGCACATGGTACCAACTTGTAGGGAGGGCTTGGTTTCTTGTTGGCTTCTTATTCTCCTCCCCTGCAGTATGTGAATAGTGCCAATTCACAGGAAAAGCCTGGCATTTGGATCTTTTCACAGTGGCTGGCACATGGCACCAGCTCATAGGGAGGGCTTGGCTAAGTTGTTTTTTGTACCAGGAATTGAACTCACAACCTCGTGCTTGCCAGGCAGGCACTTAAACCACTGAGCTAAATCCCCTGTGAGGGCTTGGCTTCCTGTTGGCTTCTTGTTCTCTTCCTCCACAGTCCACAAATGGCCCTGACTCATAGTGTTGTTGTTTTTTAATTGTTGGCTTTTTGTTTTTTTTTCTGTTTTTTTTCTCTTTAAAGTAATAAATTTTTTTTACACTTTTTAAAACAAACTCTTTTTTTTTGGAATGAATATAGCCACACCTGTTGTCTTTTGCTTTTCAGCATTTTTTTTCTTATTCAATGTTTTTGAATGATGAGTTGAATTTCTTCACATAAAATGTCATTTGTATGTAAGGACCCATGATTGTCATTTTGTTGTTTTCCAGGTATTTCTAGTTCCTTTGTTCATCTCTTGTTGACATTCCATGTGATTTGATGACTTTTGTGGGTATATGCTTTGATTTCTTTTCATTTTTCCTTTGTTTTGTTTCTTTGGTTTGTATGTTTTAAAAATTTTAAAAATTAATTTCAGGGGCTGGGGATTTAGCTCAGTGGCATAAGCGCCTGCCTTGCATGCATGTGCTAGTAAGTTCAATCCTTGGTACCAATAAAAAAATTAATTTCATTGGTACATTTTAGGTATACATAATGCTAACATTTAACATAAGGAATTTATATCTGTACAGGATATATCTTGATTCTTTTTTCTCAGTCCCCTACCCTCCCTTCAGTCCCTCTTCTTCTCCTTATTTACAAAAGCTTTGTTCCCATTTGTCTCCTATTCTTTTTTTCCTTTTCTGTTTCTTCCTTTTCCTGTCTCCCTCTCTTCTTATTTGATCATTTGTTTTCTATTTCCAAATATCTATTATACAATTTGGTCCTTATCTAAATTTTCAGTTTCTGCACCAGAGAAACAATGCAATATTTAGCATGTGTGCCTGACTCATTTTATTTAAAAATACGGTCTCAAGGTGCACCCGTTTACTACAAATTTCTCAAGTTTATCCTTCTTTATGGCAGAGTAGTACTCCATTGTATAAAAAATCCCCACATCTTCTTTATCCATTCATTGGTTGATGGATATTTGGGTTGTCTCTAAGATTTAGCTGTTACAAGTTGTACCACTATAAACATGAGAGTGCATATATTTCAATGGTGTGCTGCTTTTAATTCTTTCAGGAAGATACAAAGAAAAGGAAGAGGTGGGTCAAATGAAACTTTGAGCTTTAGTTTTTTGAGAAGTCTTCACACTGATTCCACAGTGGTTGCATCAATCTACACTCCCACCCACAATGGAGAAGGGCTCCTTTCTCCTCACAACCTTGCCAGCTTTTGTTATTGGCTGAGTTTCTGATAACCACCATTCTTTCTGGGGTGAGATGAAATATCAACATTATTTTAATTTATATCTCTCAAGTGATCAGTGTTGTTGAACATTTTTCATATATTTATTTGCCATTTATCCTTCATCTGACATGTGTCTATTCATTTCAGATGCTCATTTATAGACTGGGCCTTTAAATTTGGGGGGTGTCTGATTTTTTTGAGTTGTTAAATATTGTAGCTATTAGTTTGTCTGAAGAACAGCTGGCAAAGTTATTTCCCACACTGTGGACTGTCTTTTTACTCAGGTATTTTTGTTTTGTTTATTTTCTGTGCAAAAACTTTTTAATGAGATTCCAAGGGCTGATTCTTTGTAATGTTTCCTGTGCAATTGGGATTTTGTTCATGAATTCTTTGCCTGTGCCTATGTCTTCAAGAGTTTAACTATTCTATATTCCAGCAGATTTAGTGTTTCTGTTTTTAATAGTTAGATCTTTGATCCATTTCAATTTTAGTTTAGTGCATGATAAGAGATATTAGTCTAGGTTTAATCTTCTGCATATGGAGAGCCAGTTTTTTCAATAGCTGACAGTGTGTTTGGAGCTGATTCTGCATCTTCCAGCCTGTTCCACTTATTTTCAGCTCTGGATTTTTTTGCCTTGCAGTTTTATCCTGGTAGCTTTGTAGTATAATTTTAAGTCAGGGATTGTGATGCCTTCTGCTTTGCTTTTGTTGCCTAGAATTACTTTTGCTATTCTAGTTCCAAATGAATTTTAGCATTATTTTCTCTAATTCTGTGAGGTATACTATTGGTATTTTGATTGGGATTGCATTAAATCTATATAACAATTTTGGAAGTATGACCATTTTCATTATATTGTTCTCCTACTCAGGAGCAAGAGATATTATTATATTTTCTGATATTCTCTTTAACTGCCTTTTTTGCAGTACTGTATTTTTTTTTTTTGGTTTGGTTTTTTTTTGTACCGGGGATCGAGCTCATGACCTTGCACTTGTGAGGCAGGTACTTAGGCCGCTGAGCTAAATTCCCAGCTAGTACTGTACTTTTAATGTAAATGTATTTGATTTCCTTTGTTAGACTGACTCCTAAGTATTTTATTTTTTCTTGATGCTATTGTGGAAGGTATTGTTTTCTTAATGTCTGTTTCAGTGAGTTTATTTGTTGTACATGTGTTTCTTGTCCAGCCTTCCCTAAATATCCTTGTTATTACTGAGGTTCAAATCCACTGAGCTACATCCACATTTTCTTTTTCTTTTGAGGTAGGACCCTTGTAAGTCACTAAGTTGCTCAGACTAGGCTTGTATTTGCAATCTTCCTGCTCTAACTGTAATATAGTAATATAGGCATGCACCACAATGCCTGTCACCCTAAATATCTTATAAGCATTAGATTCTATTTTATGTTGAAAGTGGCTTAACTTTTATTGCACAAAAAACTTCTGCATTTTTACTTCTGTCTCTTACATCTAGGTAGGTTTTTTTTTGTGACAGGGTCTTGCTACGTGGTTCAGGCTGGCCTTTAACTTGCTGTGTAGCCTAAATTTGCCTTGAACTCATGGTGATTCTCCTGCCTCAGCCTCCTCAGTGCTGGAATTATGGCTGTGCTCCATCATGTCCAGCCTACATTTAGATTATTGATATCACTATTTATATTATTTTATATTTTGCCTCCATTGCTAATTATAATTATTTTTAATATATTTGTTTTTAAATTTTATGCCAGAGTTGAACGTGTTTTATATGTCATAATTGTTAGAGTTCTCAATTTAAGTATAAATTTACTTTTATTCATAAGTTTTCTACATTCATGTTTTTCAAATTTATTTAATACTTTATTTCTTGAAGAAATTTTTAATGTTTTTCATGAGAAAGGACCAGTGGTAATTAGCTTCATCAGTACTAATTTATTTAGGAATTTTTATCCATTTCTATAATAAAGTTTTGCAAGTTATTGTATTCTTGGTTGGCAATCTTTTCCTCTGTCAGTACTTATAATATATTAACCTACTCTCTTGACTTGCAAAATTTCTGTGTGAAATCTGCTTATAGTATTACATTGGTCACCTTTTATGTTATGAGTTGCTTTTCTCTTGCTTTCACAATTCTTCCTACCTTTGACTTTTGATAATTTAACTGTATTGTATCTGGTTTAGACCTTATAAGATTCAACCACTTTGGCTCTTGAGAATTTCTTATTTCTTCCTAAATTTAGGATGTTTTCAGCAATTATTTATTTAAATATCTAGTTCCTCCTTCTCTTCATCTTCCTAGATTTCTAGTATATCCATATCATTTCTCATAACTGTGTCTCATAATTACTGTGGCTTTTTAAATTTTTTCCTTTTGTGGTTGTTATTTTCTATTTTACTGATTCTTCTCCATCTTCAGAGTTTTTGTCTTCATGGTGGTCAGAAGCAAAGCAGAGGCCAGCTATCACTTTTTATTTCTCTTACACAGATGTATTCATTTTATTTTATCTTTTGGCACTAGGAATTGAACTCATGACCTCAAGCTTACCAAGCAGGTGCTTATGACACTGCGCTAAATCTCCAGTCCCAGGTGTATTAATTTTAACTAAAAGAATATTTTGTACTTGTAGGAACATAAAGCATACAAAAATACAGTAAGTTTTATCTTTGGATAAGTAAACTTGTTGGTTGTGTTCTCATTCTCTGCTCAATCTGCTGTACAAATTTAATAGTAGGGTACAGAAAATGGAAAATCAGAGACTAAGCAATAAACACCTAGAATCAGAAAATTTGATCAGAGATCATGACTGTTACATAGATTTATATTTCTCATATATTATGTTTTTCTTTGGTTTGGTTTCATCATTTTTATGTATGAGCTGCCAGTCAGAGTAGTCTCTGGTTGTTTTTATTCTTTTCAGTGAAAGTCTTAAGATTATCTCCTTTGTAATATAAGATAAAGTGTACCATATGTTCCCTAAGGCCTGTGATTCATTGCCTTATTTAAATTTTTAAAGACAACACTGAGTCTGGACATTATCCTAACAATGTGACCTCTACAGATTATGTACCTGGGCTTTTCATTTGCCACTCATTTCATGACTATGAAGTAAATTCATGCTATTTTCATACAGGTTTGGTGTGTATGCAGGATTTACCAGCTTGCTTCCCAGAGTACAACTTACACAATAAATTTGGGCAAATTTTAACTTATTTATAATGAACTTCTCCAATTATTATTTCTGTGACATAGGGATGTAACTAAACGAAGTGCAAAAGAATCTTACTAAGTGCCCTTGGTTATCAGAACAAGGAGTACACTTGAACAGGAGTGAAATGAATCATAGTAGTGTTAATGATGGAAGTCTTCCCTTTCCTCTGCCTTTCATTTTTATGAATACATTTTAGTGCCTTTTTCTAAAATATCAGTGTGCCAGCCATTCATCCTTTTTTCCCTCTCCTACAGCTGCTAGAAACCACTGATCTTTTTATGGTTTCTATGGCTTTGCCCTTTCCAGATTCTCATGTGGTTGAAATTATACTGTTCAGACTTCAGATTTCCTTCTTTCACTTAGCAATATGTACTCAAATTTCTATTATTTTTAAGTGGCATGTTAGCTTGTTTCTTTTTATTGTACAGCTCCATTTTATAGGGCATTATGGTTTATTTACTGAATTACATTTTAAGCTTCTTTTGACATTTGACAATCATAAATATTTATAAGCACTCAGATGCAGATGAGTTGTTTTGCTGTAATAACAATGAAGAATGTTATACTACACTGTCGGAATGTTACATTGCATTTCATCAGATCCCATATGAGAGTTAGCAGTCTCCAGTACTAGACTCTTAAATACATGCAAACCTAAAATTTTCGTGGACATATTGAGAGCTTAGGCTGCATCAGAGCTAACTCTCTTCTAGCCTGAAAGGTATTTGGTGATATTTCCCAAGGCTGTCAAGCTCAAATAATCTTATATACAATGGTGGATTTACACTGTGTTGGTCAAAGTGATTCTCCCGAGAACTTCTAGAAAACTATTCCTCAAGCTTCAATTAGACTGTCTATTCACAAAGCCCTTCTTCCTTCCTAAGCAGCTAGATGTTAATAACTAGGCTCTTCTCTTCTGCGGGAAGATTGACCAAAGGAGTGACTGAAGTGCATGCAAAAAGGAAGAAACTCTCTGGGCAACAGTCCAAGACTCCTGAAATGCATGGGTAAGTTTAGAGCAGATGTGCAGTACAGCAATCAGCAGAATCAACATTCTCAGAGGTGTTTGCTTTGGCCATTGTCTCCCATCTACAAGGTTGGCGAAATTAGGTTGACATGTGTCATGCAGCTAAAAAGCCCATTCCTTTCCTCTCCCATGATCAAAATTTCTATACAAATGTTGTAAATACTTTTCTTCAACATCTTTGTTCTCATAAAGTTGAGCTTTGCATAAATAGCTGCAGAGATCTCAGTTTGGCACTGTTTCCCTGAAATTCTCTTATGCTGAAGCATCAGCCTCTCGGGATTTATTGGTGACTGAAGTAAAGTCTCTTCTCTGAGTAATCATTATCCTCTGTGTCATCACAGCTACACACTGTGCCACTACTGCATACATGAACTGTTGTATGTATGAACAATATCCTGTAGTATTTGTTCTTGTTATTCTCTCACTCATCGAGGATTTTAAAAGGGAAAATAAACCTCTTCAAATTGAAACATACCACCCTCTACTTTTTCAAGCATTGGTCATTTACTAGGTGCTAGATAAGTGCTTTATCTGGATCATTTCATGTAAATATCACACAATCCTGAAAGTAGGGAGTATATTTACATATGAGACACGTGGGCATCAATAAGTTAAAAGGTCATCATCTTGTACCCAAAGTGACCCTCTGCTAGTGTAAAAAATGATTAATGAATATATTATGGCCAACCTCTGCATGTTTATTCACACTGATTTAATTATATGCTGTTCTATTCCATGCCTCCATGCCTTTGTGCCCTCTAGTAAATTTTCCAGATATTCTCTTCACAGTATGTGTTTCTTTTATAAAGCAGTTGTCTTCTCATTTATTCTTAAAATATCATCTTTGCCATCAAAGTGTAAGTTGTGTGTGTGTATGTGTGTGTGCTCATGTGTTTTAACATTTGCTAATTGGAAGTTTGAAAGAGAATTTTTATGGCACTGGAAAAATGAGCAAAATTGGGGCACTTACTTTTTTTTTAACTAATAGTGAAACAATGTCTGATAGCACACCTTTTAAAAAATTTCCAAAGTAAACAAAGTGTTTTATAATATCATAAAGTATTTTGTGAAATTAACAGTCTTGAGGATTTATAATAACTTCTTATACCAACTAACAGAATTGGGCGAACTTTCATTGATTAATGCTGTGCCTTCTATGAGACTACTCTTACTTTAGGTTATAGATTTAGGAGTTCCCAGGGATATCTTCATTTATGATCAACAGACCAGAAATTTAGGTATCCCTTTGACTTCATCAGGTTTCATAACTGCAGAAAGGGCTTTATGAACTAACTCAGGATTATACCATACTTACAATTACAGTGTAATTATACCAAAAGAATACAAATAAAAACATGAGATGAAGTCTATCAGAGTTCCAAATGTGAAATTTCCACAGATCCCAATTTATGTTACCGTCCAGCCTTATAATTTGAGGAAATATGAGAATATTCCCAATTGAAAACTGTTTTGAACTTTGATGCTCAGAGATTTTATTGGAGTTCATTATATATATATAGCAGGATTGATTGCATTATTGGTCATAAAGTTGAAATCAATCTCCAGCATTCCTTTCTGGCTCAGGTGGATATCTCAAGGCTCAAAATCCCTATACTTGAATCACATGGCTTGTCCCAGCATGGCCAGTTCCCAACTGGATGTTCTTGTTATTATAAGCTATCCAGGGCCACCATGAGAGACTTCAGTAGCTTAAACCACCAGGGACCATAATAGAAAATGTGAAAGTCCTATTGCTTGGAAAACTCCAAAGAGGTAGAGTCTACTATTTTTCAACTGAGTTAATTATGAATAAACAGCAGGGAAAAGCCAAGAACAGAGAGGTACAGCTTCAGGAAAAATAAGATCTAAGTTGTTCCTTTCCACCACATTAGGGTAGGAAAAAGGGGAGAATGACATAGGAGTTTGTCAATGGTACTCTTAAAATGTGGTACAAATAAATTGTTCAATTAGCCCCAAATGATGAGGTGAATGTAATGTGCACGAGTTTGCTCACTTTGACTGGTTTATAAATAATTATAATTGACTTGAAAATACATCTCTTTTGTAATGGGTTCATACACCAGAATTATCAGGAAAGACTTATAATTTCTTGGTTCCTCTTTTCATTTCCTTCCTATTTTGTTCTCCTGCCATATGAGTTCCCACTTTGTTACAATTTCATAGGTTTAGTATGGTCACAGTTTTCACTGTGCTGGTCTTGGGAATTAGACCTCTGTTTGTGGACTGAGTGGCTCTATACTGTGGTTCAATTCTCATGACACTTCCCTCAGGAGCCTTACCTTTTTATTGTGAGTGATATAATCTTGTTGAATGATTGGACAATTTACCGACCTGTTTGTTCCTTATTTATAACATGCTTTAAGGCAGACCTAGAGCATATCTTCTGAGAAAGTAGAAAGTCTCTTCTCAACATGGCTTCACGAAAGACTTGTGCTGAAGTGAGGTTCAGAAATGAATCAAAGTCTTCAGGCCCTAATTCAGGCCCTGCAGAAGGTAAGGAGATTATTTTATAGTAGTTTAGTTAATGAGGTGAAGGATGAAGATAAGGTTAATAATAGGACACAGGTGGTGTTAGTGGCTGGTTCTCTGAGTGTCCGTGCCGGGGAAGCACCAGCGTCTCAGCAGATTGAGTTGCCTGTAAGTAGAGGCATTAAGGGAGGCTATAGAATTGTATGGTGAGATATAACAGATTTGTGATTCTGTCTTTATTCTTACCATTAAAAAACTCTGATTTGCATTTTAATGCATATCCATCTACATCTATATATAAATACTTTTTTCCAATAATGAAGTCATATCATGTGACACCGAAGTATTTTTCCTCTCCACTTGACAATATATGGTAAATTTATGAAAATGGCTTTTATTTGCCTGGTACTTTTATCTCAGTAGAAGGTTTTGCTTTTCCCTAGTGTTGGGTACTGATCCCAGGTTCATGGATTCTAGGCAAGTGCTCTTCTACTAAGCTACATTCCTGCTCCTAAATGGTTTCTAACCATGAGATGATGACTATGAAGACTGACCTTACCTTGAAAATGTGAAATAAAATTATAAACATTTGCTTACTATTTAAAGTGAGAAACAGTCTCAAAGAGTATTTAAATATGTAATGAAATACTATGTAATATATGTATTGAAGAAGAAAACATAGTGACATAAAAATGTTTATGATTCACCGTAAGAGAAAACAGCAAGTCAGATTCTTATATGCTGTATCATAACATAATGTGTCTTTATAATTTAATAATGGTTAAAAGGATAAAAATGGTTATTTTCAAAGGTAAAATTTATGCTTTTCTGAATTTGGTAAAATTTCTACTATGAACCTTATAATTTCTTTCTTATCCAATTTTTATATAATTTCAAATATTCATGCTATTAGTCACTGTATGCAATACAAAAAAATGGAGAAGAGGGCTGGGGATTTAGCTCAGTGATATAAGCACCTGCCAGGTGAGCGCAAAGCTGTGAGTTCAAACTCCGGTACAAAAAAAAAAGGAAGAATAAGATGAGGAAGTAGATGAATTAAGAACAGAATTTGTTACTGAAGTAAGTAAGTAACTTAGTTTCTTCTTTAGATCCCATAGAGAAGGTCACCTCTCACAGAAGTAATCCTGGTATTTCTAAGCTGCTTCTGGCCTCATTGCTGATACTCTTTTTGCTGAAGATAATCTTATCATCTGTCCCTTCTATCAGTAAGTGTGACATTTGAAGCAATAAAGCAATGTGTACCTTATGTGAAGAAAAGGTGTTCATTGGAAACTGTCATTTAACAATTTGTTCACCCAAAAAGCTGAAAAAGAAATTTCATCTGGGGATACACAATTTATGGGAATCCATTAAGAGTTTTGGTCTTTATTTAGATTTTGTTCCTTGACTGTAAAAATAATGGAATCCATTCTCTTTAGAGCAAGTGCATGTGCATGTGTTGGCTCTGTAGAGTGAAATCAGTGAAACATCATGTCAGTATAAGACCCTGGGTAAATGAGAAAAAATGTGTATAACTTTAGTGGGAATTACTTTAAGAGTACAGACACTTGTTTTGGGATGAGTAGACAGATAAGAAGGAAGATGGAGAGTAATATTTCAGGAAGACTTTAGTGGATTTTATTTGAATTATTTTAGCTCACCAAAGACTGTGTGAGATCTAAGTTTCCTGCTGCATTAACCAGTCGAAAGTGTAGCAAAGTACAATAACGATTTATCTCATGTTTGTGGGGTTGGCCATTTAGAATGGTCTCAGTGGGAGGGTCCTGTGGTCCTGGCTGAGCTCACTGAAGCATGTGTAGTCAGGGAGCTGTCACAGGCAACTTGGCTTCTGAGGAAGAGGATGACAGCTGAAATCATAGGGGCAATTAGAGACATTTCTGTATCTTCATTAGGCCAGCCCGACTGCGTTCACCTGGCATCTTGCAGACTTTCTAGCCTAAGTTGGATCCGGTATGCAGATGGTTCTTCATATTTTATTGCCAAAGGAAGGCTTAAATAGCATCCACATTCAAGAAGTGGAGAAAACAGGCCTTTTTCTAGATTGGATAAACTGCAAATTGTTGAAAGGTGTGAATATAATAACTATCTATAAATTGCAGCTATATTTACAATGTGACAAAGTCATGGAGAACTAAGAAAGCATTTTATGCAGGTAATTAATATAATCATATTTGACTTATAGAAGTGTGCTTGAAAGAAAGGAGTTAGAAGTCTACTACACCACCCAGGTGAGAAATAGTGAGGATCTGACCTAAAGATAGTGAAGAAAGGAGGAAGAGGTGGCTTTGTGTGGTAAAAAAAGATAGAACCAAGCAGATAGAGGGTTGATGAACATTTAAATACATGCATAAAAATCTAGAGGGATTTTATATACTCCTATACTTACTGGGTAAATTAAGAGACCATGAAGTTAATCAAAGAGAGAGGCAATACAGGATAAGTATCAAGTTTAGGTTGTAAGTGGATGATTTAAGTTTTGGGACGCTGAGTTAAACCTCAAATGTACATGTCTCGAGGGAGATAGATTAATCTGAATTCAGGAAGGAGATGTGAATTTGGAAGGCAGCAGGTAACATCATGAGATACACAACATCACACAAGAAGAAGAGTATTAGCCTGAGCATGGTGGGTAATGTTGATGCTCTGGGGAGTCAGAGCCAGTGAAGCAGAGAGAGTTGAAGGAAAGAGGGGGAGGAGAGCAAGTTCTCCTGATTAATGTTGGATTCTTTTTGTTTAATTTTTATTGTTTAAGTTAACTCAGAACCCCGGAGAATTAGAAAATTCATCCTTTTCCCAAGATTGAGTCTTCGTATGTATCTTACATAACATAATGAAGGACAATGTGGGAAATATTGTTCTATTTTAATGGAAATAGCGTGTCTTTTTTTCCACCAGTGACCTTTCAGCTATTTCTGGAGATATCTATGTTTCCAAGTCAGTAGGGTCAGGATCCTATTGACTGTGGGGTGATGGGAAATCATCTCCTGCCAGTCTTTGTCTACTCACATAATTGCATGTTTGTACAGTTTTGTTTCTATAAGGAATGGAAGAAAGTAACATTAATAATTAGTGTGCTACCAGGAAAATGATTGGTTTTTATTTTTTTCCAGTTTTATTTCAAAAATATTCTCGGCGTCTTGAAGAAAAAATGAACGTCAATGGACTAGTTCACACAGAATTGGAGTGTGTGAAAAGCAATTCGACCACACAGGGTAAAACTTAATGTATCTAGAGTGGCACTGCTTACTATAGTATGTAAGGATCCCACAACAGTATTTCTAACTGGATCTCAGGAAGATCCTAGTGAGAAGTGAACTCTAGTCATTTTAAGCGTCAAGTGTACAAGTATCTTATGTGGGCACTTTAATTTGTCTACGCAAGGCTTGAATGAGGAAAAGGTATATTGTTTTTGGATTTCTTCCACCTTTGCTTCTTTCTGAACTTTCTGTGCTCAATGTTCTTTCTCTCACATTTCAGAATCATTTGATGAAAATGATGATGGTACCTATATTATGGCAAATGTGAATTATTTAAAAAGTTAGGGCTGGGGATATAGCTGAGCAGCACAGTGCCTGCCTGGCAAGCACGAGATCCCAAGTTCCATATCTGGTTATTCCCCATCTCCCCTCTTCTCTTAAGTGAACATATTATTAAGAACATTTTTTTTATATCTACAAAAATAAGCAGATAACCTCAAAAGATAGTGTTTGAAACCTACTCTGCATACATAATGTATAATTTCCTTTACTAGTAACATATTACATGAGCAAGGGAATTTATTCCAACTAATGAATCAGTATTGTTACTATCAGGACAACTCATGACTATATTTATGTTTTCTTAATTTTCACCTAATGTTCTTTCTTGTTTGAGAATTCCTTACAGGATGAAATACTCCTTTTAGTTGTCATGTCTTTTTAAATCTTCTTTTGGTTGTGATAGTTTTATAGATTTTCTTTTTTTCTGATGATCATGATAGTTATGAGCAGTACTGGTTGGTGTATTTCAGGATGTCTCTCTGTTACAGGATGATGCTTTTTGATAATTAGATTGGGGTTATTGATTTTTGGCATGAAGGGAGCAGGTGTAAAATGCTAATTTGATTACATACTATATACAGTATATATTATTATAGAGATTTTTTTTCCTTTTGCTGTTGACATTTATGCCTTAAATGTGGTAGTTTTGTTCAGGTTTTTCCACTGTACACCTTTTCTTTTCTCTTCCTCTTTCCACAGGACACCGTTTGAACAGTTGCTATAAAGGCTCCACACGTTTGAACTGAAGAACTGTGCTTCTTATCTCTCAGCACAGAGTATTACCTTAGTGAGGGCTCTCAGTGGTTCTCTTTATCTTGGCATGGCCATTGGGAGCCTAGGCAGTTAGTCCTGATGTCCCTTTGACATATTACTAACTAGGTGCTTTTGTGTTCTCACTTTCTGACTTTCTTGCATTGCAAAACTCTCCAGGCTCATGTTACATATTTCCTCTACTTATCTTAGAATCTACCACTTCTCTCAAGGTCCTTTGCTGCTTTTATTCTGGATCCTACCGAATTAGACATGTTGTGTCTTCATTTATTTTTATTTCATTAGTTTCAATGTATTTATTTACTTTTATTCTTATTTGACCTTATGTATGAAGAAGGGTGTCTTTAGTTCCAAGTGTCTGTAGATTTTCCTGTTTTCTTTGAGTCAGTTGGAGGATACACTATATGTTTTCAATTTTCTAAACAAAGGATATTCCTCTCTTGAGTGGAGTGTTCTAAAAATGTTGATTGGATTCTCTTGGTTTATACTAATTTTGAAGCCTTCTGTATTGTCACTTATTTTCTTCATAATTGTAAGCATCTATACAGAAGTATTTTTAAATTTATTCTTTCCCTGGCATCAGTCCATATATTTTGTAACTTTGTTGTTTGGTTTAGGGTCATAATACTATCCTCTATTTTTCTTTCTATTGTATGTCTGTTGTTCAGTTGGCAGTTTCCATTGTCATTTTTGCCTTTTCACTGATTTCTGTCCTCTATATTCTGCTGTTAAAACCATCTGATCTTTCAAAAGGTTATTGTATTTTCAATATGAAATTTTTGTTCCGTTCTTTAGTATTTCTTTAAGGAAGCTTTCTATTATTTGAAGAATGTTAATTCTTGTTGAAACATTTTTATCATGTAAGATCCTTATAAGATAGCCCTAATGTTTTTGTTTTCTATGTTGTTAGTTTGTATTGATTGTCATTAAATAAAATTTGAGAACTTGCTGGTTCTTGGATGATGAATTATTTTCTGAAAACCATGGCATTTTTGCATTATATTTTTAGAGGCTGAGTCTCATTTAAACATTAGGTTTTAGTTGGTTGTCTTAACAACTGAAGGGTTAAAATGTAAATTCTGTGAGTAAATTCTGTGTGTAGCAGATTCCACATGGTGCCCTTCAGGCCTCCGTTTTAGTAACACACACATTTTTAAAATGTTATTTTATTGTATTTATATATCCCAATAAAGAAAAGGTTTGGAGCTGCTGCCCAAAGAATTGGAAGTCATTTAGTTCCCACTGCTACTTTATTTCTACTCACTTCACATCATGGAATGAGAGCAAGGACATCTGCTCTAGCCTGGAGGCTCATCTGCTGGTGATCAACACCAAAGAAGAGCAGGTACAGTCTGCGAAGGTGATGGAAACTGATCCTTGTTTATTATATATGTGTTTTTGCTGAGAAAGTTTTTTTTTCTTCAGTTTGGGATATTGGTAGAAAGCTTTCAGTAAAATAGAAAAAAGAGTCCCCCTCAGTCTTTACATTCCATTTCTGGTTCTTGATGCATTAAAACTAACCTATCCCTAAGGAAACAGTTGCAATATATATGGGGTTGAGTAGGAGGATGAAAGTATTTTTGCATGCAATTCCAATGTGTAATTTCAATGTTTAAATATTTTATATATTGTGAACTGCTTAATTCAGAGGGGCAATAAGTTAAATAGGGAAAAAATTAAATCATGAAGGCACAATCAACAATCAAGAAATGGATTAAATCCCTGATTTTTTTTTTTTTTTTTGTATCTGGAATGAAACTCAAGACTTTACACTTTCCAGGAAGGTGGTTATGCCTCTGAGCTATATCCCCAGCCCATCTCTGATGTTTTGAAAGGAAAATGATTAAATCTATTAATATTTCCCCATGTAGAACCTTGAAAAATGCCATATCTTAGTGAAGATAAGAGGAGAGTGAGTCTGAGATGAAAACTCATCGCAATCATAGATAGCAACTGTTTGAGCATAATGAAAATCAGACTCACAAGCGATGTCTTTGACCCTGTCCTGCTCAGCTAAAGGCATGCATTTCTAGGGGACGCACGTGACTATTTCTGGATATTTCCCTTTTCATTGTTTTTTTTGACATGGGGAATTGAACTCAAGACCTTGTGCTTTCCAGGTAGATGCTGTGCCCCATCCCTTCATTTTTTCTTTGACATTAAAGAACTCAGTTGATATCAAAGCCACACACACACAGACACAGACACACACACACAAACACAGGTACACACATACCACAAAGAAAATTACAGACATAATGCAAATATACTTAATAAAATACAAACAATTCAAAAGCACATTATAAGATCATTTACTTTTATCAATTTAGCTTCATTCCAGAGATGCAAAGATGGTTCAACATATGCAAATCAAGAAATGCCATACGCCACATAAATAGAATCAAAGACAAAAATCACATGATCATTTCAATTGACAAAATTTGACATCCTTTCATGATAAAAGTCCTAAAGAAATTATGTATTGGATTATTCAACAATATAGTAATGGTCATATATGACAAACCAACAGCCAACATCATTCTACATTGGGAAAAATGAGAGATTTTATGTAAGATCAAGAATAAAGCACGGATATAAACTCTCAACATTCTTGTACAATATAGTTCTCAAAATTTGTCAGAGCAATTATGCAAGATAAATAAATGAAAGGGATACAAATAGGAAAAGAACTCAAATTATCCTTGTTTGCAAATGACATGATCCTATATATTGGAGACCTAAAGTCTCCACTAAAAAGACTTTTAGAGGTGATAAATTCATCAAAGTAGAGGGATATAAAATCAACTTTTAAAATTAATAGCAAGAATGTGAGGGAAAAGGAAATCTTGTACACTGTTGGTGAGTATGCAAATTAATACAGGTAGTATGGAAATCAATATGCAGATTCCTCAAAAAAAATTAAAATAGAGCTGCCATTTGATCCAGCTATTCTACTCCTTGGTATATACCTGAACCAGCTAAATCAGCCTGCTGTAGGAACTTGCATACCCATATTTATTACAACACAAATCACCACAGCTAAAATGTGGAACCAGTTTATCTGCACACTGACAGATGAATGATAAATGAATTGTGGAATATGTACACAATGCAGTATTAATCAGGCATAAAGTGTAATGAAATTTTGTCAATGATAGGTGTCTTGGTTACTTTTCTGTCATTGCTGAGACAATAGCCCACACTCCAAATTAAGAAAGGAAAGGTTTATTTAGTTCACAGTTTGTGGAGATTTCAGTTGATAATCAGCTGGCTCCAAGGCAGAGTGGCATGGCACAGGGGCAACACTTTGAAGTGGCAGAAGACAGAAAAAGCAGCAAGTGCAAGATGTGGGGAGAAAAGGCTCTTCTCCTTTATATTCAGTATGCTGGCTACTAACCCCTGGGCGGGTGCAGCACTCACATTGCCAATCCCAGCACTAGACAGTGAGCCAATCACAAATGCTAGACTCAACCATCTTTGAAAGGCCCCCACTGTGACCCCATGAGTCTTTGGGGGAACATCCTGGCACAAACCATAATAAAAGGAAAATGAATGGATCTGGAGACCATCATGTTGAATGAAATAAGTCAGAGTA
>PVLA01016897.1:0-19175 GCA_004027455.1 Hydrochoerus hydrochaeris
CCCCCTCCCCTCTCCCTTCCCCTATCCCTCCTCCTCCTGCTCCCCTCCCTTTTCCCTGCCCTCCTCACTAATGGTCCTGGGGATTAAACTTGGGCCCTTGCACCAAGCTACACCCCCAGGCCTTTTGAAAATTGTTCCTGCTGGCACAGGATCTTGCTAAATTACTATATGGGCTTGAATTGCAGTCCTGCCTCGGCCTCCCAGGGTGCCGGAATCTCAGGCCTGTGTGCTGCCCCACACAGCCTTGTTCAGACCTTTGATCTGTCGCCCTGGGTTATGGCCTTTGAATCCTTGCTGGCTGGGCACCCAGAACTGGTCAGCGATAGGACCTCCCCCTCCGAGCCACACCGTCCGACGGGAAGCCTGTTCTTTGGAAAACTGATGCCTTTTCACACTTCCTTCCATCTGAAAATGTGTGATTCCGGGAAAGAATCTAGACCTTCGTATGAAATTGTTAAGGAGGACGTGAAGCTTCTGAGGCTCCCGCTGCTTGCCTGGGCCCTGCTCCCGGACTGGAAGCAGCTGTCCTGGAGGACCCGGCCTGGGCGTGGCCCCCTGTGTCTCCGGTTCCCTGCTTCAGCTGGCATCATGCAGCAGCCTGGCAGGCGGGGCGGCTGTAGTTTATTTTTGGCTGGGGTGGAATTTGAGGGCCATCTCGCCTGTTCATCCCTCTGTGTTTGAAAATTAACCTCCTCTTTCAATGTTTCAAAGAGAGGCCCGCAGGAATCTGTGCCCAACGTGCCCAAGCTGTGTGGAAGATCTGAAAAGGGAGGAACACAGTGAAAGTGAAAAAGCTGGTGGGCGCCGTCAACAGCAGTCACTCTGTGGCTGAGGCACGGGTGATTCTTGTGTCCCAGGCGGCTCCCGGTGGGACGCCTCACACACAGAGACCTTGGGCACCCAGAGGGGCCCTAAGGTTTGCCCCCTTCTGCAGAGGAGCGGAGGCTGGGGCAGTGAGGGTTCAGCCCGGCTTGGCCCTTCTTTGCTAACCAGGGTCGGGGGGCAGAGGGGGACACAGTCCTTGTCCCCGCCATGTTGCGGTCGCAGCAGTGCTGGTGCTGACAGATTGAGCCCAGATGCTCGGGGCTGTTCAGGGTCCAGTGCCTGTCCAGCCCCTCCTGGCCTGGGCTTCCCTGATCCCAGGAGGCACTGGGGGACACTGTCTGTTCTAGGAGCTCGTCTGGGGTCCTGTGCCCACTGCAGGATTCCTCAAGGCATCGCACGAAGGGCCTGGTCTCCTGTGAACTGGGACAGCGTGGGCACTGGGGCCTTGGTCTGGGCCATGTCCACTCACGGAGTCCAGCATCCCTGTCACGGGGACAGCTGTGATGTCTCCAGAGAATCTTCCTCTTCTTTTTCTCTTTGAGGTGGGATCTCATCATGCAGTTCAGGTTGGCCTTGAACTCACTTCATAGCCCAAACTGAGCTGAAACTCCTGCTTCAGCCCCCCAGAATGTGGGAACTATCGGTGCCACCACACCCAGCCCAGGAAGGTCTGAGCGTGAAATGAGCTCTCTCCAGGTAGGGTGGCTCATGCCTCTAACCTCGGCTCCTCGGGAGGCTGAGACAGCAGGCTTGCAAGTTCCAGGCAACCTGGGCAATTTAGGGAGCTTCACAAAGTAAAAAATAAAAAAAGGCGGACAGGTGAGACCCTGGATTCCAGCCCCAGTACACACAAGAACAAGAACAAAGACAAAACAAAACAAAACTCAACCAACCAAAAAAAAAAACCAAAAGAAAACGAGTTTTGGTGGGGGTTAGCTTTGCCTCTCTGTGCTCTTGAGGCCAGAACCCCAAACTCAAGGGGGCTCCAGGGTGGGTGTTTCCTGCCTCTTCTACCCGCTGCTGTCCACCTGCTGACACCCATCCCGTGTGTCCTTGGTCCCCCTGTGGAGGACCGGACTGAGATCTCCTGTGACAGCCATGAGAATCCCACTCCCCGGGATTCTCTCATGCACGGTGGCCGTGGGGACCTTGCTGCCGCACAAGGGCCAGGCCGCCTGAGCCGCTGTTGGCAGACGCGGGCGTGGGGGAGAGTGATGGGAGAAAATCCGTTTATAGCCTGTGACGCAGCGACCTCGTGCCATCCCATGTCTCTCTGGCCAAGCGGGGTAGGGTGGTGCTGGCGCCCAGCTTGGGGACAGCGGGGCGGGGAGGGCGTGGCTGTCCCCTCCACTCCGTCCTGCGAGGAGCACTTTGTGTGGGGCCCATGCACGCCTTATTCACGCAGCCTGTGCAGGCAGCAGGCTGCTCCCGTGACCCCTGGCGAGGGAGCCGCATAGAAGCCCCTGAAAAGTAGGTTCCAGTCCTGACGCCGTGCCTGTGATGTGACCGTGCTTGGAGGGAGAGTCTGCAGAGGGGGCGAAGGTGGGAGATTCGGGGCGGACACTCTAAACCAGGATTGTGGGCCTGAAGCGGGGACAGACGTGGGACCAGAGCGGAGCCCAATGCAGAAGCCAGGATGCGGCCACGGCCACCGCCAGAGGCCCTGCCGGCTGCTGGACCTCAGCCCTCCCGCCACCTTGCCTCGCCATCTGGGTCACACCGCAAACTGCGTCTCCCGCCTCACCCCAATTTGAAAACCCCACCCCGGAACACAGTGAAGAATCTTGGTGTGAGATTCTGGCCGTCACAGCCAGGGCAGCCGTGATTTTCTGCGTGGGCCCCAAGAGCCACTGCTGTCCCTGCTGAAACTGATCCATTGCGTCACCCTGGACCTTTACTGACAAGGGTCAGCGCGGAGCGCAGTGTGGAGCGATCGCCCTGGGCGAGCGAGGCTCGGGTTCCGTCCCCAGCACGGCGAGCGGAAACAGGCACAAAGGGCGGTGGAGCTCGGGTCACTTTAGGGGTTCAGTTGGCGGCTACAGCGTTTTAGGAACTCTAAGCCAAACTCTTCCTTCTTTTTCTGTCTTAATTTTTTCTTTCTTCTCTTTCTGGATTAATAAAAAAAGTTTTAAAGCAGGGAAATGTTATATAGACCATATTAAGCAAAAGAAAATATTTCATAGTAGAAAAGATTAACCGTGTTCACAAAGGCATAGATGTGTAATTGAGTGAAAAAGTATAAACTTGATAGAGAAATAAAGTCGAGAAGACAGAAAAAAAAAAACGCTGGTGGACCACACTGCAGTTCACGAGACCCCTAGTTAAAAACCAACAGTTCAACCCACACCACTTTGTTGGACTGTTATTCTTCTAGGTTCTCAGAGAGGTGCCCATTTGAAGTGTCTGCTGAGCCGGGCATGGTGACACACGCCTGTAATCCCAGTATTTGGGAGGCTGAGGCAGGAGGGTCATGACTGTCAGGCCAGCCTAGGGGTACATAGCAAGATTCTATCTAAAAAAAAACCCCAAAACATGAACAAATAAAAAAGCAAAGGAAAAGTTAAGAAAGGCCTAGGCCACAGGAGGTGCCAAGTCGGTCTTGCTGGGAACAGTCACTGAAGACCTTTCGTGACACAGCAGTGTTATTATTCCCCAGGGCCAAAAGGTGCCAGCCACTCGGGTCCCCAGGTAGAGGACTGCGTAAACACCGCGTGGCCCAGCCACCGGGTGGAACATTGCTCAGCCTTAAACAGGAAGGACCCCTGGCCCGTGCTCCTGAAGGGTGAACCTCAGGACCTGACGCTCGGCGACCCGAGCCCGTCCCGGGGCAGAGGCATTGGCCCCGAGAACTGCAGGCTGGAGAGCCAGGAGGGCACGCAGTGGGACACCTGCTGTCCTGCCCAGGACCCCCTTCCAGACACGCTCGGTGCAGCATTGGACCGATCCCTGGTCGCCTGCGGGTTCTGACTCTGCCCAAGTCGTTTCCTGAATGCTGCGCGTCACCGGGAAAATCACCGGGCCTCTCTGTGCCCCCTTTCCCAGCCAACAGTGCGGGCAGCTCCCAGGGAGCGCTGCCCTGGGCTCGGGTCCTGGTCCTGGGGCTCCTGGCGTGGGAATTCATCTTTCCCTGCTTTCCACCTCCACCTGGCCGAAAGGCTTAGTCTGGGAGTATGCGGTTCCATTTGCAGGAAAATTAAACACATTTCAGAGTAAATTAAACTAAGAGTGTGTGTGGTCATTAGCTAAGTAAATTATTTTTAAGAGAAGCTAATGTAACAGCCAGGTCCAGCACACAGCGGGGCAGAGCGCTCGATAAATACTTGTCAGCAGGAGCGATCATCTTAGGAGCCAATCGAGTCCTCGTATATAACGGGATTATTGGGATCTAAAACTAATGAAGTGGCTGTCCAGCCAGCGGTAATAGCTGCTAAAAATAACCTGTGTGTACAAAACCTGAAGGTGGGGGGACAGGCCCCGTGCTGGGGTGAGGCCGGGCATCTTGGGGACATCCAGGGAACCTTGTCACCTGCGGGGTCAGTGCCCTGGGTGGCAGATGGCATGCGGCTGGGTGGAACTGGTGCCGCTTGGAGGTTTGGAGTTCTTGGTGCCCCGGAGGGTGCTGGGGTGCTGGGTCTCAGCCTCTGCCCTGCGGGGTGGGGAGGCCCAGAGGCCACAGAGGGGGCCTGAACTCGGACCCCCCAGGCTTTCACATGGCAGCTCGAGCCTGTGTTCTGGGGACCCCCGGCTGAGGGCAGGACCAGTGTGGGGAGCCCCTGCCCCCCCAGAGTAGCAGAGGCTGTGGGGGAAGCACCGAGGCCCCTGGATGCCAGACCTGGGCGTGCTCTGGGCCGAGGTCATGACCCCGTGACCGCCCCAGACCTGTCTCCTCCCCACCCGGTGCCACATGCAGACCCCTGCCTAATGCGGGCCTTGAGGGTTGGCAATGAGATGGTGCAGACCCTGTAACCCAGGGCCTCCCCGCGGCTGGCGCTTTGTTGGAGGCCAGTGTTGGCAGACTGGGTCGGCGGGCCCCGGGGGAGGGAGGGTGCTCTGGCCCCCTCCAGGGGTGGCAGCTGCTGGCCGGCTCTGGTGCCCTGTGGCTTGTAGACACACGGCTTCCGTCTCCACCGTCACACGTTGTCTTCCCTGAACCTCCATCTCCGCTCACACGGCTCTCACCCGACTTCCAGAAGGACCGCAGCCTGTGGCTCTTCCTGTCCACTTGATCACACTGGTGCAGACCCCGCTCCCAAAGGCGGCGCCTCCTCAGGTCCAGGTGGATGTGACTTCTGGGCGCACTGTCCCCCTCCTCCCTGCAGCTCAATTTGCACCTAAAAGCTACTGCTTACTACCGTATTCCTGTTATTACCCTCTGTGAGGGGGGAGTGGGGGACTCACGGTCAGAACAGCCGATTGTATTTCATCTTTTTTTTTTTTTTTTTTGGTCTTTTTGAGACAGGGTCAGCTATGCAGTTCAGGCTTCCGTGAGCTCACTGTGTAGCCCAGGCTGGTCTCAAACTCACAGCAGTCCTCCTGCCTCAGCCCCCCGAGTGCTGGGATTGTAGGCGTGAGCCACCAAACCTGGCTATTTCATTTTTTTTGTTTTTATTTCCCCTTTTTTGACACTGAGGGTTGAACCCAGGCCCTTTGCACTGAGCTACCTCCCTGGCCCTTTTTCATTTTTTATTTTCAGTCAACTTCTCCTCGCTAGGTCGCTGAGTGCCCAGGCTGGCTTTAACTTGCGATCCTCCTGCCTCAGCCTTCCAGAGGTTTGCCACCAAGCCCGGCTCATAGTTTTTTTCTGTGCAGCCACTGGTTCGTCTCCAAGGCTCTTCTTGGCTTCCAAAGGGAAGAGGAAGAGGATTTGTCTTGTTTGGATTAGAAGCGTGAGGCTGTTTCCTGGGGGCCCGCTGCTGACCCCCGACAGCCCCTTTCGCTCCGGCTCCGTCCGCCGGCTTTCGTCTTGTGTAGTTTCCACCCGCGGGTGATGTAGACACCCTTAAAGTAAAAGCCGCTCCCCCCCCAGCCTTGGGACACCAAACAGGCTGGCGCGGTGGCCCAGGATCCGTCCTAGGGCAGAGGAGACGCCGTGGCCGTACGTGGGTGTCCCGGAAGACACCAGTTGGCGGGTCCTTGGTGACAATTGTCTCCCTTTGGAAAGCAGTGTCTGTATCTCCTGTTTAAAATGTCTCCTGGAGCTTGACAGGTGCGGGGACTGTCACTAAACACTGGTGAAGGGAGCTGTCAGCTGTCTTCTGGTTTCAAATAGCACTTGTCATTCCGTGGGTGGGCGTGTGCTGGGTGCCAGGCTGGGTGACAGCGCCTGGTCCCGCCGCCCCCATGCTGTCTGCGTGTCGTCGGGAGAAACCTCCTTGCCTGAGTCCCGAGGGGGGAGGACACCCGGAAACAGACGGAACCTTCTTGGAGTGGGATGTCGGCCCACTCCCCCCCCCCCAACGTGCGGCCCCAGACCCAGGGTGGGGCCACTCTGAAGAGGAAGCCTTGGATGGTGGGGTGGGGTGCTGGGGTGCTGGGCTTTCTGTCTCTTTCTGTCTGAGACCGAGCATGGGGAGTTGTGCGCGGTGGCCCTGGCAGAAGACATGGCCCTGGCAGAGGATGTGGCCACCCTGCTCTGTGAGATGTCGGTGCCTGATGACACTGGCCTGCCCCTGGGCTGGGAGGCGCCAGCCAAGGACCTGGGTGCTGTGGGGCAGGAAGGGCAGCCGAGGTGCAGAGAGCCGGCCAGAGCGGCTCATCATCCAGCCCTGCGTTCCCTGTGAACGAGTCCCGAGGTCACCAGGAACCCATTGGGGGAGCTGCTGGAGCCTAGGCCCCAACCTCAGCTGGGGGTCAGTAGAGGGCGCTGCTCCCCGCACTGTCCTGGGGCAGGGGGCTCCACCTTGGGGAGCCGCGAGGACACCTGGACGCCAGCCGGCCACCCCACTCTGCCTGCACCACGCTTCTCCCTCGGTGCTCGGTCCCCCCACTGTCCTGGGGCCCCATTTTAAACACTAGCAACACCAGCAAGGAGCTCAGAAATACAAAAAGCCCAGCACCCTGCAGACCCTGGCTTAGAACCGGAGAGCTGGGACCGGAAGGAAGGCGGCCGTAGGATGTCAGTCCTGACACCGTCGTCCTGGAGCCACTATGGCACCGGGTCCCTCAAGCTCGGGGCTCAGCCCCGGCCTCCGGTGCCAATCACCAGCACACGCTGGCATCCACGCTTCCTTTCCTTCCTCTCCCAGTGCAGGGATTCAAGCCCAGGGCCTCCTGTACACCAGGCAAGGGCTGCACCACAGAGCCACCCGGCCTAGCCCAGCCCAGCCTGAGCAAGCAGCGGGCGGCGTCCTGGTGGGCAGAGACACAGACCCCTCTCTTACCGGCTCACAGAGGCGACTGTGCTCGTGCTTTTTAATTTCGAGAGAGTCTTGCTAAATTTCCCAGGCTGGGCTGGAACTTGGAGTCCTCCTGCCTCAGCCTCCCCAAGCGCAGCGATGGCAGGCGTGGACCACCTGGCTCCTTTCTGTGCCTTCTAAGGGGAGGAAACTGCTGCAGCCTGGAAGGGCAGAGCACAAGGGGCTCAGCGGGGAGCGGGAGCTGCCCGGGTGATCCTGCCCCCCTGGGTGGGAGTGGCATCTCCTCTGTCCTGGCAGAGGAAGTGGCCGCGCTGGGGCTGTGCTGGGGACATGTGGTCCCCACGGGGGTTCTGGGAGGAAGAAGCTGGCCTGGGAGATTGTCTCGACTTCCCCTCCCCTTGGCTTTCCTTAAAAGTCTCTGAAAGGAGCGAAAAACAGGCAGTGGAGTCCAGGAGCCCGGGCCATGTGGCAGGCACTGGCCTGAGAGAACCCATCCTGCCTCCAGGGCCGCCCCTCCAGGTCCCCCCTTCTGAGATATTTGGGTTCCTCAACTGGGTGCTTCACCCTGAGGCCTTTAGCACGGTTCAGAAGCTTTTCTGAGGGGCGCATGCTTGCGGTCCGCAGGGATCCCTTCCTCGTGAGGAGTCAGCGACGCTCGCGACACGTCCCCGTTCTGTTGGGTCCCTGCCTTCTCCTCCCTTCTTCCTCCCTCCCGCTCTTGTTCTCCTTCTCCTTTGCAAAAGATCTGCTCTCCCGTTTCCTACCATCCTGTCTTCTATTCTGCTTTTTGCTTATTTTTTTAAGTAGGATCTTGTGCTATTGTGTATTGTGAACTCACAGGGATCCTCCTGCCTCAGCCTCCCGAGTGCGGGGATTACAGACATGTGCCACCGCGCCCAGCTAGTTTGCTGTTTTAAATTGACTTATACTTTGGGTTTCTCCTGTGTTATGGCCATTAACTGGGCCGAGATGGATTCCAAAAGGACGGCAGGACAGAGGCTCCTTTCTCCCGGGCAGGCCTTGGAGCTCAGGTGGGAATGTGGAGCATAAAGTCCATCCCTCTGGCTGTTACCAGGTGACACGGAAGAGGGAATGCCCACCAGTAGGGTGGACCTGGTGGTAACCGCTCTGCCCTGGGGTGTGTTCTCAGAGGCCTGTGGCTTGGACTCCTGGGGGTAGCGGGGTCCAGCACACATCTGGGGCAGCTCCTGACACCCGTGTGTGTGTGCGTGCGTGTGTGTGTGTCTGTGTGTGTGTGCGCACGCAGACCCTCCGGGCTCAGTGTCCTCACCTGCGGGGCAGGGCGATGGCAGCCTCCACCTCCCTGCATTCTGGGGTCCCTCACAGGGACGCAGCCCAGCAGGGGCAGCATCAGGTGGGGGCAGGTGGATCCTCAGAGCCCTGTCTGCTGTTCAGTTAAAATGGCCTAAGTCTGACTCTAAGACTTGATCCTGGGGGGCCGGGAGTGTAGCTCACTGGCACTTCCTGCCTGGCAAGCGCGAGGTCCTGAGTTCGATTCCAGATTACACAAAAGAAAAGATTCTGTCCTGGTCTAGGAGGCTGAGGCAGGAGGGTCGCAAACTCAAGGCCTGGGCAACTTGGTGAGACAATGACAATGGTGGTGACAGGGCTGGGGATGCAGCTCCTCAGTGCAAAGGCCCTGGGGTGCATTGGGTGCTGCAAGAGAGAAGAAGTGAGGCCCAGACCCGTTTCCCTTAAATGGTCAGGGTGACCCTGTAGCCTTTGCTCCCGAGGCCCTGAGCTCCCTGGGCTCCTGCATTTGCTCGGCTGGCCTGATGCCCTTGTCTGGCCCACTGTCCCCATGGGCATCGCCGGAAGCTGGGCTGACCAGAGGTCCCCTCCCCGAGGTGGGGGGCAGACCCAATCTTCCTCCTGCTCCCATGGGTGCTGGTCTAGCTTCTGGCCACTAGACCAAGCTTTGGGGACGGTGTTGGCTTGGTGTCACCCAGCTGCCACCAGGCCCCCGTCCCGACTGCTGACCCTGGGTTTGGGTCGTGGGGGTGGAAGTGTCCGGGAAGGTGGTACCAATAGGTGCTGCGGTCCGAAGGTCCTGCCTGGAGCCCTGGGAGGGCGACGGCTGGGGAGCAGCAGCTGGAGGCATCGGCTGCCATGAGGTGCTTCCTGTGGGAGCCAGGGACGGTAGCCCGGGCGCGCACTGCACAAAGCGTGGGTACCCTGAGGTCCTCACCGTTTCTGAGGACGTGAGGCTCCTCCCATGTGTGTAGACAGCCTCACTGTGCTATGCTCGCCTGAAGGCGCAGCTGGTGCGCCGAGGTGTGGCGCGGGATGGGTGATCGTGGCAGTAATGTACTGTCCTGCGCGCATGTATTGCTCTCTGTCTTCACCCAGCTGTCAAGCCGGGCTCGCGGCTCAGTGCTGGAGCGCAGCTTAGCACACGTGGGGCTGCGGCATCAAAACCAAGCGGAGCAGCCAGGGGTGCATGCACACGCCTGCCTGGAACCCCAGCACTCGTTGAGGCTGAGGCAGGAGGATCCTTGAGAGTTCGAGACCAGCTTGGGCTATGCACTGAGCTCAAGGCCATCCTGAACTGCACAGCGAGAGCGTGTCTCAAAAAGACAGAGACAAAACAAAACAAAACAGAAACCAAGGGGACCATATTGGGTGTCCTGGCACCAGCCTGTCATCTTGGCTGTGTCTCAGTGGCATCAGGAGCTCCATGGAGATCGTCCCGTGCTCTCTGGGGACGTGTCTGCATGTGCTCGGCCTTCCCATGGGACAGCATCTGACAGTGACACATGTCTGGGGACGCGTCCATGGTTTGGGGACACGGGTCGGCAGTGGTGATTGTTGTTTCTATTTTTAATTTTTTTTGGTGGGGGGAAGGAGCTTTGAGACAGGGTCCTGCTAACGCGGTTTCCGGCTGGCCTTGAACTCACTGTGTCACCCAGGCTGGCCTTGTACTCGGGCGGTTGGTCCTCCTGCCTCAGGCCAGTTGGGGGGCAGCAGGCACCCCACGCTCAGCCCCTGCTACTGTGACTGAGTAAGAGCCACTACTGACTCCCGGTCACCTGCAGCCCGGCAGGCCGGTCACGGTCACAGTTCCCCCAGGAGGTGGAACCCGCCTGGCTGGTGGGCACTGGGCCGGCTGAGACCAGGCCAGTGTCCAGAGCCGAGGGCAGGAGCCCAGTGCAGGCGAGGGCTGAGGGGCTCCTCCTCTGTGCCCTCTCCCCTTCCGGAAACTTCTCTCCACACCTGGGTGCCGGAGTGCAGCCTGCAGCCCGCACAGTGGGGCAGCCCCGAGGCTCTGCTTTCTGCGTCTGGTATTTGATTTCTGTTGTCGTGGAGACAGGGTGACAAGTGCTAGGTGCGTTGGCGTCCGGTCTTCCAAGTAGCTGACAGCCCCTGGAGACGCAGCTGGGCTGATGGGCGCTGTGGGGCTGTCACCTCCCTGTGGGGAGCGTGGAGGCCCCGCCTGCCGCCGCCTCTCCTGCCCTGGCCCTGGCCCTGGCCCCTGGCCTGGTCGCTTCCCTGACCCGAGCCCCAGTGGCAGGTCTGGGACCCAGATGTGGGGCTCACTGTGGCGCTGCACCAGCTGTGTGCCGGTCACCCCGGGGCGCACCCTTCCTCCCTGGGGGTGGAGCAGAGCGACAGCTTGTGGCCAGCACAGCCCTATCATGCGTGGCACCTGGCGTCCTGTGGCCTGGGGCCTCAGGCGGCCCCCGAGCCTCTCTGAGGGGAGCTGCAAGTCACGGGGAGGGGTCCCACTGGCCGGATATGACACATTGAGTCCCCACCAGTGCCCAGCGGCCTCGCTCAGAGCCCTGCAGTCTCAAGGAGTGTCCCCACTGTCCCCGGCGTCCCCGCGGCCTCTCACCTCCAAACCAGTGAGTCCTCGCGTTTTCTCGCTTCTTGTGGGCAGCAGAGTGAAACCCGGACTGGGTCCGTCTCTGCTTTCTGGGGAATTTCTTTTGCGAGGACAGACTTGGGCTGGCCTTGACCCAGGACGGGGACAGGGACATTGGTGTCCGGACAGTGGGGAAGGAGGAGACTTGCCTCCTTGGTTAGTGTCCAGAGGGTCACGGTCTGACTTCTCTCACTCCTGTGGGCCTCTGGGCCCAGAAGAGTGGCAGGCGGTCACCTGGGCTTAAGAGACCTGGTGACCTCTGACCTCAGAGAGGACCTGGGGCCCACGCAGGGCGAGTGGGAGAGAAGGACAAGACGCTGACCACGCGCCCAGCATCTCAAGTCTGTCTGCAGCATCCTCTGAGGAGTCCTGCAGGGCGGACCCCTGCCTGGCTTGTGAGACCCAGCTGTCCCCTCCATTTCCCTGGCCCTTGCCGTCTCCACCTGAGAACTCCCCTGGGGACAGCGACCAAGAGCCACGCGGTTTGCACATCCATGCTGCCGCTGCTCGATCCTCCTCAGGGTCTGAGAGGTGTCCCCAAGTGCCAGCTCCATGAGACGCCTGAGCCCGTTTCTGTCACTGCAGCTGTGGCCAGCACACGAGTGAGGTCAGCTGAGCGGGCAGTGGAGAAGGGTCCATGGGGCACAGCCCGAGGTCCCTGGAGGTCCTGGCCCGGCCCTCTGGAGCTGGCTTTCCTTGGTTCTGCCTCGGTGTCCTGAATTGATGTAGGCTTCCCTTTCATGGTCACTGTCACCCTGGGGAGGAGCCAGGAGTATCACAGCTGGAGGCAGTGAACACAGCAGCAGCCACTGTAGTATTTATTTATTTATTTATTTATTTTTGTCTTTTTGAGACAGGGGCTCACTATGCAGTTCAGGCTGGCCTTGAGCTCACCGTGTATCCCAGGCTGGTCTCGAATTTGCAGTGATCCTCCTGCCTCAGCCTCCCGAGTGCTGGGATCACAGGCCTGCGCCACCTCGCCAGTCACTGTAGATTTGATCCCACCCCACAGAAACTCTTACGAAAGAGGATGCAGAGTAGCTGCAGTGGGCGGGCAGTGCGTCGGGTGCCAGGGTGTAGACGCCCCGCGTTTTGATCCACTGGCTCTGCAGCCGCCTGACTGGCCGGCTGGGCGGGGGCGGGGGGCCTGGCTCGGTTGCCCACTGCCAGGATACCTGGGCGACTTCTGGGACTTCCTGGCTGTTGCCTCCCTGAAGAACGGTGACAGGCAAGAAGGGCTGGAGGTTTCCCAGCCGGGCCATGTCCCCGAGGCTGTCACGTTGTAGAAGGGACCATGTGCTTGGACAGGCTGGGTGGGGATGTGACCATCGCC
This sequence comes from Hydrochoerus hydrochaeris, assembly GCA_004027455.1. Lineage (NCBI taxonomy): Eukaryota > Metazoa > Chordata > Mammalia > Rodentia > Hydrochaeridae > Hydrochoerus > Hydrochoerus hydrochaeris. The sequence continues at coordinate 12,401 of PVLA01016897.1, forward strand.
CTTTAACCGCCGCTTCCCAGGGGCTCTGACCCTGGTGGTGAGGTCCCCAGCCTTCTCAGACAGTCCACTGCAGGACTCGCTTGTGTGGTCACTGACAAGTCTTCTGCAGCTGGGGACCGGGAGACGGTAGGCTGGCACCGCCCACCTCCTTTCCGCCGGACACAGATTCCTTCAGAACTCAGCTGGGAGGACGCCGCCTCCAGGAAGCCTGCCAGGAGAGCCGCTCACCTCCCTCGGCACCCCCCGCATGTCCCATTCCTTATCTGCCCACCGAGGCCTCCCTGGGCTCACCCAGTGCTTGGGGTGACTTTGGTGGCCACCCACCGTTCATGCCGTGAGCGACACCACCTGCACGGGGCCGTGTCCTCCCGAGAGTACTTAGGAAGTTTGCGTGGAGAGGAAGTTAAGTGGCAGGGACTTTGGAGTGAGTGGACACAGGGCCGCCTGTCTCCCTGCTCCCTGTATCTGCACACAGTAGGTCTGCAGCAGGGACTGCTGGGGCCCTGACATTTCACAGGAGCTGGGGTTTACTCCGGAACTGGAAGGAGTGATTGCGCTGCTTGTTTGACTCAGTGATTCCGCAGATGTTGCTTGAGGGCCGCTGGGTGCTGGGGTGGTCCCCGTGGGCCCACTGTGTGCAGACATAGGTGGCGTCTGGTCCTGTACCAGTCGGAGGCTGGGTCTGGTACACGAACGAGGCTTCGACTCAGAGTGAGTGAAGCTGGTGCCCTGCCTGGCAAGTTTGGGGTAGGTCCGTGTGGGGCCCTGGAAGCCCGAGGGGCTGGTCAGCCACTTCGGGGGACGCAGCCGCAGGTGGTGGGTTCCATCCATTGCCTCGTTGCACCTGCCAGGTGAGAGCACCCGTGGGGGACGCGAGCACCCGCGGGAGACGGTGCCCTGGTGGGCCAGGTCAGCAGACATCTGTCTGAGTAGGATGTCGGCTGCACACTTCACCAGTCTGGCCACCTCGGCCTGGCCCGGCTGTCCCCAGGGTCCGGAGCTTGACCCTTGTCAGGACCCGCAGTTTCCCAGCCTGTCGCTCACCTCCTGGCTCCCTGGAGGAGGAAAGGAGCCCGGTTTCCTAGGCAACCGAGGAGGGGGCCTGAGGCGCCCCTGTGGAGGATGCAGCCGGAGGTGGTGGCAGTGGCGGTGGTAGAACTCTGGTCTGGCTCCCTGCCCCGTCCCTTTGCCCTCACAGCTGCCCTTGGACTCAGGCCAGGCTGGCGCCGGGGTGCGGGTCGTGGGGCCTGGCCGAGTTCCAGGCACAGGTTACAATCAGGACAGAGGGGAGGTACCCGCCTCGCCTCCCGTCCTCAGGGGCCGGAAAGCAAAGGACACAAGGACCTGGAGGGACCCATGCCTCAGCCTCAGAGGCCGCACACCTGACACTGTGTGCTTAGCACTGGTGGTTTGCAGCGCAGAGGGCAGCTGGGATGTCCACACCGGGCCCTGCAAGGCAGGTGTGTGTGTGGGGCTCTGCTTTAGGGCCCCTGAGCTGGAAGGAGGCTCCCCAGTAGCAGAGGAGGAGACCAGGGAGCCCTGGGCACGTAGGTGCCTGCTGCCTGCCTGGGACAGACAGACAGACACACACACACACACACACACACACACACACACACGCACTCGGGCAGTGACCCGAGGCCGCCTCCTGGGCTCTTGCTGTCTGTCCCGTGTCCCCCGCGGTGTCGCCCCAGGGCTGTAGTTTCCATCCGGGTCACCCAGGGGCCCTGCAGGCCCCAGATGCTGACAAATGCGTGCGGAGCGCAGCGCTCATCCTGGGCTCATCCTGGGCTCATCCTGGGCTCCCCGCGTGGCTCTGCTGCCCCGAAGCTCCTGCGCGCCCCCTACTGGTCCGGCCTTCCTCCCAGCCCCTGGCAGCCGAGCCTTTTAAAACCGAGATGTCACTGGAGGCGGGGCCACAGCGGAAGTAGCCTTTTCAAGCGGGCCCCTTCCCACGGTGCCAGTTCCTGAGCTTTCCGTGTCCCCTCACGGCCAGAGAGCTGGTTTCCTTCCAGCACCGCACAAGCTTCTGGGCGGCCCGGGGTTCGGCCGCCCCTGCCCGGGCTGCTGCCGTCTCCGCGGAGAGGGGAGACAGATGCGGCTCTCACCACGGTGCCTTTAACTCTGGGGGGAGGGGCGCCCAGGATCTAGGACGGGGGTGGCTTTTCTGACACCTGGCCTTCGGGTGCCTTCTAACCCTAGCGCCCACCCACCCCGCCAGCAGGGTACTGTCCGGAACGCCCGGTTCCGGGGCCTTGTAGGCTGCCATGCGCAAGGGCGGTGGCTGGGGGATCGAGGTCAGGGCTGTGCCAGGTGCTCCTGGGGACAAAGAGGACACTCAGAGGTATGGAAGAGGTGAGGACACAGCTGTGGCTGAAAAGGTCAAGCAATTAGTGCGCCCCCCTCTGCTCCCCAGTCCCGCGGTGAATAGGTGCCCAGGAGGGGAGCCGGCGGGGGAGGGCCGATCCCCTTTCAGCCCTGCAGCCCCCGGGGTTTCAGCTCCCGCTGCAGGGGGGCCGGCCGAAGCACCCCGCGTGCCAGCCATGGCTATTAGCAGCTGGCTCCCTGCGGCGGGGGTGACAGGGAGTGACCTGCGGCTGCCCGGAGGGCGGTGCTTTGTACCCTCTGCATCTCTGCGAGATGAATGCTGCTCCAGGGCTGGTCTGCTTCAGCCCTGTGTGGCCCGAGGACGTCCCCGACCGACCTTCAGAATCGTGGCGGGGGTGGGGTGGGGTGGGGGGCTCGCTCTGGGGGTGCTTTTGTTTCCTTCCCAGGGCTGCTGGGACAAAATACCAGAACCTTCTCCGATGAACACCACACACATCTGTTGTCTTAGGGTTCTGAAGCCAGAGTCCTGAATCAACGTGGCAGCAGGGCGGGATCCTTTAGGGTGCAGGGCTTGGTGGGATTTGTTACCCCGCCTTCCCAGCGGTGTTCCCAGCACTTCAGTTTTCTCTTCCTTCATCTTTTTTTTTTTTTTTTCTTTTTGAGACAGGGTCTTGCTAGGCAGTTCAGGCTGGCCTTGGGCTCACTTTGTAGCCCAGGCTGGTCTCGAACTTGCAATGATCCTTCTGCCCCAGCCTCCTGAGTTCTGGGATTACAGGCGTGAGCCGCCACGCCTGGTCTTCCTTCATCTTTTTTGACTGTTGTGTGGCACCTTCCTCCTCTCTTGCCCAGGCCCAGCCTCCTGCCCCCTCCGTGGCACTGAGCTCCCCGCCGGCCCCATGGCAGAGCCTTCTTCAGCCGCCTGTGCCTACACCCCCTGCCGTGGAAGGTCCCAGGTCCCTGGGTTAGGACATGGGCATCTGTGGGCAGCTGGCATTGTCCACCCTGCCACAGGCGCTGTAAACAATGGGGGAGATCGCAGGTCCTGTGCGTTCCAAAGCGAGGCCCTGCAGAGGCCGGGAGAGCTGGCCAGTGCTGACCCACCAGCTGGCGAGTTCACCGTGGAACCCGCTAGGTGGTCACAATGTCTCTCTGCTCCAGTAGTGATGCTGGGCCCTGGGGGACAGCGCAGGTGGCCCAGAGCACAAAGGAACGGAATCCTTTTACAGGATGATGGCTGAGCCTCTGGCTTTGAAAGCAGCTTGACAGCCAGGAGTGGGGTGCAGTGGGAATGTGTGTGGGGCGTGGGGGACATTTCCTCTGGTGGGTTCTTGCTGGGGTTTGCTGTGTGGCCGTGTTCAACGGGATGGGCTGGACAGGCCCGGATGAAAGGCCAGCTGGACCCTGTGTGTGTCTGGGTGGAAGCAGGACTGCCGGCACGCGGGATAGGGCTTCACGCACCCCCAGTACCACCTGCTTTTGGGGGGACCCGCCCGCCGGCGGGGCTGGAGCTGGGATTCTTCCTCCGGTGCAGCTTGCCTTGCCCCGCGGCTGCAGGTGCAGATGGACCACTAGGGGGCGCCGTACCCCCAGCGCTCCCCGAACCTGCCCCTGGAGCCTTTTCCACGTCAGGTGCACATTGGAGTCCATTTTTTTTTTAATGGCTTAATGATTTAATCTTCTTATTTTCTCAGCAGAGCACGCTTTGGATTTCCCTGGGTACGTGGGGACGGTGTGGATCAGATTAATTAATACGAGTTCCGCAGCTCTGGGCTCAGCGGAGCTTCCACAGACCTGGTCTGGCCTCTCCGGGCTCCAGCGGCCCTGTGCGAAGCCTTCGAGCCTCCAGGCTGGGCACGGCGGGCGCCATCGAGGGGTGTCATTTCCTCCCCGCCTCGGGGGGCACTTTGTGCAGCTACCGGACAGATGCAGAGGGCTCTGAGGGGCCGGGGCTGTGGCCAACGCACTTGGGGGGGCCTCAGCTCTGCTCCTCAATCATTGAGTTCCTTATGGGTTTTGCCTCCTGCCCACCTTCTGCTGCTTCCACACTCTGCTAATTTTTTTCCTTTTTTGCCTTACCACGAACTAGCAACAGATTTTCTTGACCGGTGATTGGAATAGCTTTGAAATACTTGGTTAAAAAATAAAAATAAATAAAAGCAGGGTGATTGATCCGTAGGGACGGAGGGACAAAAGCACTCTCCATAAGTCAGAGAAGCCGAGTGCAGAAATCCAAGGGCTGGCGGAGGGATTAGGGTGAGTGTGGCCCAGCAGGGGGATTGGGGGTGAGAAAAGGGGAGGAGATGGGAGCCCTGGGGAGAGGACAGGCAAGCAGCTGTCCCAGCAGCAGCGGCAGATGGGGTCAGATGCTGTCCTGGTCCAGAGGAGGCAGCGTTAGACTGTGTGGCTGTGTAGCCAGCACCCACCCCGGCAGCCTCCTAGGCACGCGTTTTTATAATTTTTAACACTCATTTAATATTTTGATCCTGGGGATTGAACCGGGGCCTTCACATTGCATCTTCGGCCCTTTTCATTTATTTAATGTTTGTAGTTTTGAGACAAAATCTTGCTAAGATGTGTGGGCTGGGCTTGAACTCACAGTCCTCCTGCCTCAGCTTCCCAGAATGCTGGGATGACAGGTGTTTGCCACTGTGTCCTGCATGTGAGTGGTTTAATGTCCCCCGGGCTCTGAGTGTCCTTCTGTGGGGCTGGTGGTATGATTTTTCCTTTGCAGCCCAGATGGTGGTATCTGACCTCCTGGCTCAGGGTTGGGGACTCGGGGAAGCCCTCTGTACTTCTGGAGTGGCACTGGGGCGGGCCGTGCTGCTGGCCCCATGGGGCCACCACCATGGTGGCTCTGCAGAGTGGAGTCCAGTTCCCAGCCAGGCTACTGGGTGTCCAGTGCCCAGGGACTGAACTGTCAGGCGGTTGGCAGCGACACCTGAGCAGATTCACGGTGTCCCAGCTTGGACTACTGGTTTGCAGGGAGCCAGGCATCGGATCCTTTGGGAATCAGTGGCCTCGGGTCATGTGACACTGCAGGCCTCTGAACCTGTGAGACCATGGCGGTCTTGGCCCTGACCTGTGAGTGCGGCTTTCCGGTTTGATGTGGAATGAATGACCCTAGGCAGTGTCCCCAGCTCTCCATAACCCCATGCAGGTGCACAGAGGACAGGAAGGTGCACAGAGACCTGACCCTCATGGCTCAGCTGCTCCTGTGCACATGGCTTTCCTTTGTCAGCTGTGTGACTGGGGCCAGTTCCTGTCCCTCTGTGACCGCACAAGGCCTGGGGAGGTGGTGCCGTACCCAAGAGCCCTGTGTGCTGACCAGTGTCACCCCAGGCTGGGGCTTTGGAGGAGGCCACGTGGCTTCCGGGCAGGGCCTGGCGAGTGGACATTGGCAGGGACTTTCGAGAAGGCTGTGGTGGATGTGGGATCTGGGCTTCTGGAGCGGCACGGCCTGGTGGCTCCTCGATTCCCCCGAAGGGCAGAGGAGCTGGGTTCCATGGAGGGAGCAGGAGAAGGCACTAGGTCATCCGGGCCTGTGGCAGGCAGCTTGGGGTGCCCCGAGAGTGCTTGGCCCTGACTCCAGGGGCAGCAGAGGGCTGGGCTGGGCTGGGCTGAGGGTGCAGGGACTCCTTGTGGAGCAGGTGCTGCAGGACAAAGTCTGGGGGTGCCATGGGGTGGCGGGGGTACATGGAGGACCGGGTGCCCCTGAGGATTCTCCCTGATGCGTGGACACAACGACCGAGCAGGCCACCCTCTGTCCTGAAGCTTCCGGGTCCTCCGTGAGCCTGGAGCAGTGGGTTCGTCCTCCCTGGGGAGCTGGGGGGACAGTGCACTTAGGAGCCGGTGTTCAGGGGCACCTGGGGACCTTCCTTCCCGCAGATAACTCGTTTTTCTGTGGTTCTAACAGCTTCTCATCACGCTGGGGACAACGGGGAAGAAAAAGCCTGTCTTTCCGGGCCACGGGAATCCTGTATCCAACCTCGGCTCCTGCGTTCCCACGCATACTTAGCAATACTCAGGCAGCTTTCGGGGTTCAGGCCCCGTTTCTGGAGGTGGCCGGGCCCTCTCCATCCCACTTTGGCCGCCTGCTGCAGGTGCCCGGGGGTAAGGACGATAGTGTGCTCCCTAACTGCAGGGCGCGGTCCTCCCACCGGAGCCTGGGGCTCAAGGAGACCCACAGCGCCGGGCTGACCGGAGCCCTCGCCGCACCCACCTTACTGAGTGGCTGGAGGCGGACGTGGCGAAGAGCAGTGGACCCCAGTCCCTCTGAGGCCCTCGCCGGAGTTCTCTGCCCGGCTGTGTGTTGCTGCGTTCAGATGCCCGTCGCCACGGGCTTGTTCCTTCTGCAGTTCTGCCAGGTGCCACCCAGGCCTAGCTTTGCGCAGAACCTGGTCCCTGCGCCATCCTCACTGGGGCTCGGGGTGGGGGGTGGGGGTGGGGG